>CAKNYM010047883.1:81272-103364 GCA_932195095.1 Andricus curvator
TTCCGCGTCCACCTCTCTTTCTCCTAGAGAGCGGGAGAGGTGGTAGACGCAAGCGCGTGGTAGACGCGTACGTCACAGAGGAGAGATTCTCGCAAGCGTTTACCACCACTCCCCCTCTCTAGGAGAAGGAGAGGTGGACGCGGAACATGTGTTCCCGGAGGGAATTTCCCTGAGTTGGGCATGTCTGGTGTAAATAAAGTAAGGGATGCTAATCTGACTGACAACCTCCACGTGGTGCATCCTGGGCGGACATGAAATTAGTTTGGCGAATGTCAGCAGTAAACGGAGTATTTTTCTATCTACTTATAATCAATTCACGCTGTGAATTGACATTGAATAATGCTGTTGCATCTGGTTTTTATTATACCATTGAGTATAACTTATTGCGTCATAAGCTGAAACTTAAGTTGGCCCCTCATTCTCATGGAATTGCATACATGTGAGGGGCCAATAAGTAGTTTTTATTTTTTTAAACTATGAATTAATGCTGTGATCATTTCCGCAAAAATATATTTTGGAGCCTTGAATGTGAGCATAATATAGGCAAAAAATGGTAGGTGCGCAAGAAGTACTTCATTTAAAAAAAATGGTTGCGAAATTACACTTGGGGTAAATTAGTTTCATAATGAAAGAAACTTATCCCCTAAATATGAAGCAAATCCATGCGGGGGCACACAGACCATGCTTATCCTGCTACCGCCTTTAACCATATTGGAAGCTAATGACCTAAAGAATAAACAATGCTAAATGAAAACGTTCACGTGTTATGAATATCTTAACAAAATTAACTTCAAAGTTTTACGTTTTAAAAACAGTTCCAATTAGAAATCCTATCCTCATTAGCAAGAATTCAAATAGAAAAGATATGAGTTTAGGAAAAAACGACATTCTGTATTTTAAACATTTTCATTGATTTGGAAGAATAAAACTTTTGGTTTATAATTTTTTTTTGAAATAAAAGTAGAAATTGTTTTATTTTGAACATTTTATTAATTAATTTGATTAAGTCAAAGGGGAAGTGGGAAATAGTGGTGCTACAAATTGGCTTTTAGAGGATCAAGCTGTATTTTTTTTAGCATTACAGGGACTTTCGCGTGAGGAATTGGATAGACGAAAATATCTCAGAATCTAACTTGCCATTATTACTTCAAAGCTCTTTGAGATTGGTGAATGGCTCCCTAACGGAGCTTCCCGGATTTCGTCTAGGGTCATTTCTGTAACCGTGCCGCATTCCATGTTTATTTTTACCCGTTTTTGAGTCGCAGTTGTTATTGAATATATTCCACGAAGTCTTCTTCCCTCCACTATTGCAAATACGTCACCATCGAGGTAGATAACACAGTTTGTTCTTCAGTTGGCATAGGCAGGTGGACACCACTATTTTTTCTCAATACAATTGGTCTATCGTGAGGAAAAGTATATCTTCGAATTTCAAATCGCCGGAACGGATTCGTGTTGGGAATCAGCCGAATAAATCTAATTTCTTCAAGCTTATATCCAAGTATGGCGAAAGAAGAATCTATGACAGGAGGAGACCTGGACCTTTCGCGAAGAACAGGCCCGGTACGAGGTGAAGATATGTCCAAAGAACCCAAAGCATGATGTCTGGCAGAAGGATGAGACCTTCCAGGAGAATTATTTTTGTCAGGAGAATAAGAGATTCCTGATCTCGGAGCACCAGGTCTAGGGTTTGAAGTCAGTGAACTCAAATCTGCAACATGAAACAGAGCTTTAAATTTTTTTATAGTATAAAATCGTATGTTGGTAAGTTATTTCCTTTTTTTGGAAATCTTTTCAAAGATTCTTATACATAAACCTCAAAACAGATCGTCCTTCAAATATGAGCCAAATTGGTAATACTTATGCATAGCCTGAACCCTTTTTAGTTTCCGTTGAGTGTCCCTCTGTCGGAATATTCTCGTCTCAATAAGATGGGATAGGATTCTATAGGACCATATAGAATCAGATAGAATAAGATAGAACTGGATATAATCGGATAAGAACGGATATGATGGAACTATATAAGATCGGATACAATCATATAGGATCAGACAGAAAGTTTGGAAGAAAATTTAAAAAAGATAACAAAATATCTTCGTGAAGAAAGTTGCAGTAAGAGAGATTATCGCTAAGGTGAAGGACATCAGGAATAATCTACTTATAATAAATTTAAAATTTGAAGGTTTTCCGGGTTTCAATCGTGTGCAAAACTAAGAATCTTGCCGGCGTTTCGTGAACATTGCAGTTCACTTCTTCAGGGCTGACCTGAAACTGAAGTGTCAGGTTGTTTATATATATGTTCTTCACGATGCCTGTGATTGGCCAGAGCGCCCCATGGTCCATTGTCCCTATTGATTTTATTAGTGTTCCTGTTTCGATATGATGCTCAGCTAGTGGTGATTGTTTGAAATCTTTTAGCCTGACTTTACTTTCATGTTCCTTCACACTGTGGCTCACCGCCCTCCCGGTTTCTCCAATATAGACTTTGCCAAAAGAACAAGGTGGTTTAAATATAGTTTGGATGTTGTGTTTGTCAAGAATTCCTACTATTTCTTCTGTAATACCTTGAATTCAGGGTAGGCTGGTGGTCGTTTTTCTCTCTTTTTCTTTAGTAGGTTGTGTTGATTTTTTTTTTAGTGTATTTTATTATTGCTTTATCAATTTGTTTGTTTGTGTAATCGTTTTGTGTTGGGATTTGTTTAACATTTTGTAATTTCTTTAGTAAGTTATCTGTTTCTGTTATGGAGACTGCTCTGTATACAAAAGAATTGATGACCGATTGCTTTTGAGATGGATAGTGGTGGGAGGAGGCATGTAGGTATCTGTTTGTATGGGTATGTTTTCTGTAAAATTCATTTCCTAATGTGTTATCAGATCTTTTGTGAAGTAGTACGTCCAAGAAAGGCAATTTTCCGTTTTGTTCAATTTCCATGGTGAACTGGATATTCGGGTGTAATTGATTGATGAAATCGAAGAACTTGTGTGGTTCATCTAGTCCATGTCTTCAGATGACAAAAATTTCGTCGACGTAACGGCATCAACATTCCGGTTACAAGATCAAATAGCGATCAAGAAGGCGATTAAAATAGAGATACCATATAAACAGAGATTTTATGTGCCTTTATTTTTTTCAGGAGAAAAGTGTGTAAAGTGCGAGGAGAGAACATAATCGTCTCTTCTCGCTCAAGTACCAGAATTCAGCTATAAGGATGAAGGAGCAGAATGTAGCAAAACAAAAACGCTCAACATCTTTCAACCGACTGCTTTTGGCTTTTGAAATAGCTAACATCGAAATGGAAGTGGAGCAGGAGCCTCCTATTGCTGAACTTTCTCCGGAAGTTGCGGGTAACGAAGATCTGATTCAAGCTGAGGCATTGGTACTATGGATTATATATAAGGTAAAGTATCGATTAGAACCACATCTGGATAATAAGTCTTCCGCTGATGTAAACTGTAACATCCCCGAATAACTGTAGCATCTTGAAAGGAATTTGGTTATGCTATACCAGAGTTCAGAGATGTAAAATAAACACAAAGGCATTTTCTGGTATAGATGGATATCAGAAAGGACTAGTGTGCACTAACAGATCACCTAAAGAACAATGTTTGACCTATGAATTTAAACGCAAAATGAACTGCATTAGAGGTGCAAACTCTCGTGTATTGTCTAGCTGTAGTAGCCATTAGAACGTTCGGCCGTAGAACTAGGGCCAGTGTATAGATGTTAACCAACGGCATTAGCTGCGAGGTGAATCTTGAACTAGGAAGATTCTAGACCTCAAGCCATGCCGAGCGTGGATCGCACTCGGTTGGCTGACCATCTGCGAAGTTTGACTTGGTTGTGTATTTGCTAGGTTTTAACTAATGTCGAGCAGGAGGTTTGACGCTAAGGATGATTGTATGTATTCTATAGATAGGGTCATATGTCTGCCTTCAAACTCAATTGTCGAAAACTCGGTTGAACTCGGGAGGTGGTTATCTATAGTTTCCCTCTCCCCTGGCCAAACATCCAGGCAACTACAAGTACTTATAATAAAGTAGGATGCAGCAGCGGGTTATCACTGGTGGTCCTCATGCTAAAGGACTTGAATGATACTCTAGCATCAACGGTGACCTGTGTATAAACCTCTGTTTTACCGGGGTTCTAAAAATAAAAAGGCATAGTACAATTGGTTTTAACTTTAGTGCTACGGGACTTAAATGGACCAGCCTTAAAGTACGATAATAATAATGGATGTTAGCAGTCAGGGCCCAAGTAGGTCGACTGACATAATATAAGAAAGAAAATAGAACCAGAAGACTGATACACCATGTTATAAAAATCATCGACCCTCGTAACATCAAGTCTTTAATACCAGCAATATTGGATGAGATTATATACTGGCAACGGCAGAGACTTGATGCTTTCATTGCTAGACAGCATTGGTACAATAATAGTAGTAAAAGAAGGCCGAAAAATCGCACTTTTGAGGTAGATGAAAAAAAGTTCCATCATGAACTGAGTAAAGAGTAAAGTATTCTGCAAGAAATCAAAGTTCCTCAATTGGAAGACATAGCAATCTTCTTTTCGGGTGTTGGTGGGGAAACAAACAAGAGCAAGTCAAGCATTGCATTGTTGCAACTGAAGAAAGCAAGAGCAACCGATAACCCTAAAATGTAGCTGAATGACATCACAGGTTGAGATGTTTCAGTGGTTTTGTAAAGGGCAAGTAACTGGGAAGCTTCAGGTCCGGGCATGTTGCACAATTTCTGGTACAAGTACCTAACGAGTGTGCATCCTGCGTTGGTAGAGTATTTTCAGAAGGTCATCGAACACCCAGATCTGGTGCCAGGCTTTATACTCAAAGGTACTGCGTATATGTTGCCTAAAAACCAGATGCTCAAAACCTATATAAATTTCGACCGATAGCCTGTTTTCCAATAATTTATAAATGCCTTACAGGTATCATTGCAGACGAATTATATTCTCACTGCAACGAGAATGACATCTTTACAGAAAAACAAAAAGGATGTTGTAAAAACTTGCGGGGCTGCAAAGATCTAGTCACCATAGAAACTGTAACCATTACGCAAGTACGTAAACATCAAAGAAACTTGAACATGGCATACATTGACTAGAAATAAGCGTCCCCTTCCGTGCCACATGAATATTTGCGAATCAGTATTTCGTTGTAATCTCAGTAGCATCGACTGCAGTGGAATGATCGACACAAACAACTGATGTAATAGATCTGTATTCAATTGTCATTTAACAACGCTAGGTAATGGTTATTTTTCAGATGCTTTTTTCAGTTATATGTTGATTATTACAGTATGGGTTATAAAAGTGGTACAAGGAGAATATAATTAAAATATTTGCACCATGCGGTAGAAGGCTTGCCCGTTAAAGAAATTCTTGTGAATTTTTGATGACAAAAAATACGAAAATCTTTTTAGAAATCTGATGAATGAGAACTTTAAAATTTCTGATCCAACATTCCCTCTTGGCATTGATGGAACTTGCTGTCAAACACTTTCTGAACATGATGTTGGAAATTCCAAAAGACTGTCGCCAGTCATGCCAAATTTTTTAGATATAAATTTGCCAAAAGAGACTTGGACAAATAATGGCAAATGTGATTGTTTTATATGTTTGATAGGCAGGTCCAAAATTCATAAACGAGTGAAAAAAGGTCGTGGTCATAAAAGAAATGTATCGACTATTATCTCTGCTGACAATAGTCTCAATGGTAGTTGGTGTTTTCAGTACTATTATGTTTCGTACCTTTCTTTTAAGGAAACTCACGAGAATATACAGACACTATTTAACTTGATGAAAGATAATAACATTTTTTTTAAATTAGTTTGAGACTTCAGATTTCTCTTGATCATCAACCGTCAACAAACAGCTTTAGCTAGGTATCCTTGTCCTCAATGTTTTATCACATGAAGCTACATGAAAGTTTCTCATACAGATTCAGTATGTGACAACAGTAACGACTATGGATAAATGGCTATTGAAATTAAATTTCTCGATACAACTAAAGACTGTTTGCGACCAAAATCTCATGAAGATTTGAAGAAAGATCACAAGAATGCATTACATTAGGTGGAGATAAAAAGTTAGAAAAATCTCAAAAAGTGCTGATGCTCTTCTAGATTCCGAGATCTATGTATAGTGCAAAACTATGTATAGTGCAAAAAAAACCTACATCCATAGATGAAGGTAGTTTTGCACAAATGCCTTTTGAAGCTGCTTGCAAAGCAATGGAACAACTTTTGAGAATTGATTGACACTATCATCTTGTTTAGCGTCCATCAAGACTTTTATAAAGCACTCTTTTACAAAATTGAGGATCCAACATTTTTTCCGTACCCTTTCGGCCAAAAAGTCGGTATATCGGCTCAAAACCCTGATAGATCTAGTAGGATTTCGATCGAAAATAATTTTCAAAGTATAAAGTACGTAGAATAAGATGTCACCGACAGTTTTTTTAGACATTTTTGTAAAACTTATTAGTCCTTGATCGCAGGTGTGCCTAAAGCATTTTGTGTTCAGACGTTAAAATTTTTTGAAAAAGCCTAAAATGAAGGCCAGAAATATTTGCAAAATCAATCCGTTACAAAATTCTCGAATGAATTCTGTCTCAATCCTTTAAGAAATTAAGTTTCTCATTTTTGTTATACAAGCTAATTGCTCTTTTTGAATATTACACTCAGAGAGATAAGAGCGACAGCTCTTGTTAATTGCTGGCTTTGATATCTTACTTTCGCGGAATTAATTCTGAATTTTATTGTTTGATAAGCTTTTTTTTGTGTTTTATGTGCCAAACTTTTCCCGATTTTTTCGAAAATTTTGAAGGCCTGATATCAATCCAAAGTGCTGTTGAGTTGAGCTGGATTTGCTGGTAACAAAGAATTTTTGGGAATGAATGAAATTGTTATTTGGAATAGGAAATTTCCGTAAAAAATTATAATTTTCACCTCATAACGGGAAAGTTCCGTAAAGAATTATAATTAAGACTCTAGTACAGAGAATTTTCTTCAAAAAGTATTCTTCGACTTGAAACAGAGAATTTTTGACATGGAAGAGGAATTTTGGGAAATAATTTTAATTCTGCCCTACAAGAAGGGTATTTTTCAAAAATTCGCTTGGAATTTCTGGAAAATCGTTCGGATTCATTAAAATCATTTCAAATCTTTTTAGTTGATCGGGAATTAAAATTCATTCATCGCGTATAAACCCTGTAATTATTTTAGATAATCAGATAGTCGTACAAATTGTAGTGTGCGAAAATCTCAAGAATGCACCTAAAATTATAGATTTATTTGATTATTATATAGTATTCACCAATAGAATTGGGGATAACCGCCCAGGATAAGACAAGAGTAGAAACAAGCCTCATCTTTTCAAATTAGAGGAAAAACTGTTCAACGCATTAATGAAAATTTGTTTGGCAATGCAACTGATGAATATTCTAGTACTTCATCAGAATATATACAACACATATAATATAGTCATTATCTCTTTGATTGTATTATAATATTTTTTTAACAAAGTAGTTCACCTATCAACCAATAGTTGAATTTTGTCACAAAAAAGATGAATTCTCGTCGTGATTCATTTTTCTATTATTTATTCCACTCTTTTAGATTGGTTGGCATACTAACGTTAAAAAATTTGACTCAGAAATAACCTCACTTTATCTAATAAATAACAGCATATGTTCTCTTCTGTGATGATGGTTCGGGTTGTCAAGTTTGAGTTGAGTCACTCGATATGATTTTGAATTGGAATTTATCGTTGAGGTTTTGAGTTTTATTGACACTATGTACTTTTGGTCAATTTTCAGAAACTGATACAAAAAAGTTCAGTCTCCTAGAAATTATATGAATATGATAAAATTCTAGATTATGTTGATGCAATCAATCTCTAAGTATGCTGCCGAAGCTGAATTCTACTAAAACACAATAAAGTGAAAAAAGAAGTATCACATAAGGTCCTAAAGTGGACCACGTCGTTCATTTTTTTTAGCATTCCGCGGAAGAAATAGGAAAGTCGAAAATATCTCAAAATCTAACTTTGAAATCTATTTAGTATTGGAAATCTGATCAGCTGTGGAGTATTGTCTTCCGCTAATATTTTAAAGCATTTCGAAATTGGGTAGCGGTTGCCTAATGGAGTTTCCCGAATTTCTTCTGAGCACATTACTTCAACCGCGCCGCTGTACATGTTTATTTTTGCCCGTCCTAGAACGATACCTCTTATATAAATTCCACGAAGTTTTCTTTTATTTTCCACTATTGCAATGACGTCACCATTGGACGTTGATAATACAGTTTGTTCTTCGGTTGGCATAGGCACAAGGGCATTAGATTCTCCTTTCACTTTGATTGGCTTATCGCGAGGAAACGTGTATCTTCGAATTTCAAATCGTCGGAGCGGATTTGAGTGGGGAATAAGCCGGAGAAATCTAAGTTCTTCAAGGGTATATCCAAGTAAGTATGTGGGCAAATAACTGACAGGAGGAGACCTTGACCTCTCACGAAGTAGAGGCTCGGCAGGAGGCACGCCAGGTCCAGGGTTTGAAGTCTGTGAACTGAACTCTGCAACAAGAAACAGAGCTTTATATTTTTTAAAGTAGACACTAGTATGTTAGTAAGCGGACCAGGTGGGTGCGAATGCCAAAAAATAGAATGTCTTCCAAAATTAAGTCGAATCGGTAATATTTACCCATATCCCAGGTACTTGAAGTTGACGGTGAAATGAACGCGGGAGAAGCTATGCGAAAACGTTGAATTTGCTGAACTTTTTTATTTTGAGGGTTACCTAGTCCCGGGCTGAAACACGTCTGTACGTCCGTTGGTCTTTTCTTCAGGTGATATATACCATTAAGCTATTTCCCTTTCGGCGAGCCTCTAGGGGTAAGCGTGACAGTACCCGATTCGGGTAGTGTTTCTAGGTGGATAGTTTCTTGTAGTAAATAACTACAAGTGTGGGCTCACCACACCCACCACCGCCAACAGCAACGCAGTAGTATCAGACGGTCACCCGTCCAAGTACTAACCGCGCCCAACACTGCTTAACTTCAGTGATCTAACGGGAACTGGTGGATCGTATCGGAAAGAATATAATCTGATCGGATATCACTGAATCATATAGAATCGAACAGATTCAGATAGAATAGGCTCAGATAGGATCGGATGATCTAGGATACGATAGGGGCAGGAAGGATACAATAGAAGAGGAAATGAAAGGATCGAATAGGATAGTATAGGATTTATTATCAATCTACTACATTCACTATATTTTCTAAGTGAAATGAAAATATAAATGACAAATATAAAACACTATATATTAAATAGGATAGAAACTCTTTTCTGTAGCCGCAAGTCTGTAGCCTACATTGACTTTTACTCAAATCAATCATCCACATAGGATGACGATTTCTATAGTTAATAACTAAGAATGAGTAAAAATTGGGGAAAAATAATAAATTCTTATTAGGTAAAGGACGAACAGGAAAATTCACAATTTTGAAAAAATTCAAGATGACGATCAATAAAAAATTCAAAAAATAGGCGTTTCTGCCATTTTCAATTAAATATTTTTAATCTTTGCTATAAAAAGAATGAGTCATGCCAAACCCAGGCAAGTCACAATTGGGCATCTCTGATTCAAAAAATTTAAAGTTCACGGGATTGCCTGTGATTGGTCACAGAAATAAGCTTAGTTGTTTAGTTGTTGTTTGTTTTGTAAGGCTGCCAATTCATTCGTTTACAATTTTTCTTATTTCTGATTGCCAAAGTACGCATTTAATTTGAAAGGTCTAATCGAATTGGAATCTGCAAAATTACTGAGCAGTGTTGGGTAGTAACTTGTTACATGTAACTCTACAGGGTGTCCCACACCTATGAACGTTCCGGTACCGGGTGATAGAGGACAAAAAAAAGAAACAGAAAAGTCCTCTGGCAAAATCTGATCTGGGCCTTAGTTTGGGCACAGTAAAGCTTCAAAGTTGGGCATAATGAACCAATCAGAATCGAGCTTTACCAACCACTTGTTTGTCTCAGAAGTGTTAAGATATGTGTACGTGCTGGCGGTTCACTTCAGCTCACCATAAAATGCCACATCGTTGATCTTTGATTGTTTCTACAAGACGCGAAATTCAAGCCTTTAAATTTGTTTAAATTCTAAGTTGTTCTTGCAAACGTTTATTACCGTCCTTAAAATAACATAACATTTGCTCAACCTGAAAAAGATGAATTTCAATTTAATACAGAACTTTCCTGACATTTCATGTAAGAATACCAACAAAGATGTTTAAAATTCAGAAGACCAAACGAACTTTTGTTCTTCAAAATTAATCTACAAGTCTAAGATGAGAAAAAACATTTCAAACCTCAAAAAGAAATTCTCTGTGATTCGTCGCAGAAACTTTGTTACATTATTGTTATAAAGCCAACAAAGTAACTCAAAACTCGGAGAAACAAAACGAACTTTTGTTACTGAAAATTAATTAACAAGTCTACCATAAGTAATTCCTTGCGGTTCATTTCAAAAAATTTTGTTACATTCATTGTAACGAATTTAAAACAAAATTAAAAATGGGAAATCCAAACAAACTTTTGATCTTTAAAATTAACCAACAAGTCTAAGACAAGAAAACACATTTTGAACACCAAAAGTAATTCTTTTGCATGCTATGCAAATTTGTTGTTACATTTATTGCTACAAAAACAATAAATAAATCTAAAGATGGGGAAACGAAACGAACTTCTGTTCTTTAAACTTATCTAACAACTCTAAAATAAGAGGCACACTTTGTACCAAACGAAAGTAATAAAATTCTTTAAGATTCATTGCAAAATTTTTCTTACATTTATTGTAACAAAACCAACAAAAAATTGAAATCGGGAAAACCAAACAAACTTTTGTTCCAGAAAATAAATAAATAAGTCCAAGATAAGAAAACTCATTTTCAAATGCTCAAAAGTGATTCTCCGCAACTCTCTACACAATTTTTGCTACATTTACTGTAACAAAATTGAACAAAGAATTTAAAGCTCGGGAAACGAAACGAACTTTTTTTTTTTTTAATAACCAACTAGTTTAAAATTCGAAAACACATTTTGAACCTCCAAAAGTAATTCTTCGCGATTCATTGCAAAAATTCTGCAACATTAATTGTAATAAAGTTAAAAATAGTTGAAGATGGGAAATCCAAACAAACTTTTCTTCTTTAAAACTAACCAACAAAAGTCTAAGATAAAAAAACACATTTTTAAACCCCAAAAGTAATTCTTAGCAATTTTTTGCAAAATTTTGATACATTTATCATTACAAAAACAAAATTGTGAGAAAAATTGTAAGAAAGCCAACAAAAAATTGAATCTGAGGAAACCAAACAAACTTTCGTTTTTGAAAATAAATCATCAATTTAATAATAAGAAAACTCATTTAAAAGCCGCAAAATTACTTCTTTCTAACTTATTGCACAATTTTTGTTACATTTAGTGTAACAAAAACGAAACCAAAAAAAAATTTAAAGCTCGGGAAACGAAACGATCTTTAGTTCTTTAAAAATAACCAACAAGTGGAAAATAAAAAAGTACATTTTGAACCCCTAAAAGTAATTCTTTGAGATTCTTGTCATAAATTCTGTTACCTTGATTGTAACAAAGTGAAAAATAATTAAACATGGCAAATTCAAACGAACTTTTGTTGTTTAAAAATAATCAACAGGCTTACAATGATAAAACGTATTTGGAACCCCTCAAAGTAATTCTTAGCGATTTTTTTCATAAATTCTGTTACGTTAATTATAAGAAAGTAATTTTTGGGATCCATTGTGAAATTTCTGTTACATTTAATGTAACGAAACTAAAAAAAAATTAAAGCTCATGATACGAAACGATCTTTAATTCTTTAGAAATAACCAACTTCTTTTTTTGCATTCATTTTAGCAAAAACAATAAAGAAATGTAAAGCAATTTTAAACCCCCAAAAGTTGTTTTAGTTTCCTTGTTTTGATTTCTGGCATAAACCGAGCTTTATTATTTTTTTTTTAGTTTCGTTCAATTAAATGTAACAAAAATTTTACAATGAATCCAAAACATTACTTTTGAGGGAACAAAATGTGTCTTCTAATTTCACCGTTGATGGTTATGTTTAAAGAACAAAAGTTCGTTTGGATTTCCCAACTTTAATTATTATTAACTTTGTTACAATTAATGTAACAGAATTTATGAAAAAAATCGCTAAGAATTACTTTCGGGGGTACCAAATCTGTTTTTTCATTGTAAGCTTGTTGATTATTTTTAAAGCACAAAAGTTCGTTTCGTTTCCCGAGCTTTACATTTTTGTTAGTTTCGTTATTGTTACACTAAATGCAACAAAAATTGTGTAATAAGTTAGGGAGAAGTACTTTTGCGGCTTTTAAATGTGTTTTCTTATTATTAAATTGATGATTCATTTTCAAAAAAGAGAGTTTCTTTGGTTTCCTCAGATTCAATTTTTTGTTGGTTTTCTTACAATTTTTCTTACAATTTTGTTTTTGTAATAATGAATGTATCAAAAATTTGCAACGAATTGCAAATTATTACTTTTGGGGTTTAAAAATGTGTTATTTTATCTTAGACTTTTGTTGGTTAGTTTTAAAGAAGAAAAGTTTGTTTGGATTTCCCATCTTCAACTATTTTTAACTTTATTACAATTAATGTAGCAGAATTTTTGCAATGAAACGCGAAGAATTACTTTTGGAGGTTCAAAATGTGTTTTCGAATTTTAAACTAGTTGGTTATTTCTAAAAAACTAAAGTTCGTTTCGTTTCCCGAGCTTTAAATTCTTTGTTTAATTTTGTTACATCAAATGTAACAAAAATTGTGTAGAGAGTTGCGGAGAATTACTTTTGAGGATTTGAAAATGAGTTTTCTTATCTTGGACTTGTTTATTTATTTTCTGGAACAAAAGTTTGTTTGGTTTTCCCGGTTTCAATTTTTTGTTGGTTTTGTTACAATAAATGTAACAACAACTGTGCAATGAATCTCAAAGAATTACTTTAGTTTGGTACAAAATGTGTCTCTTATTTTAGAGTTGTTAGTTAAGTTTAAAGAACAAAAGTTCGTTTCGTTTCCCGAGCTTTAGATTTATTTATTGTTTTTGTAGCAATAAATGTAACAAAAAATTTGCATCGCATGCAAAAGAATTACTTTTGGTGTTGAAAATGTGTTTTCTTATCTTAGACTTGTTGGTTAATTTTAAAGATCAAACGTTTGTTTGGATTCCCCATTTTTAATCTTTTTTTTAATTTGTTACGATGAATGTAACAACAAATTTTGTAATGAATCGCAAAGAATTACTTATCGTAGACTTGTTAATTAATTTTCAATAACAAAAGTTTGTTTTTTTTCTCCGAATTTTAAGTTACTTTGTTGGTTTTATAACAAACATGTAACAAAATTTCTCCGACGAATCACAGAGAATTTCTTTTTGAGGTTTGAAATGCTTTTTCTCATCTTAGACTTGTAGATTGATTTTGAAGAACAAAAGTTCGTTTGGTCTTCTGAATTTTAAACATCTTTGTTGGTTTTTTTACATGAAATGTCAGGAAAGTTCTGTATTGAATTGAAATTCATCTTTTTTAGGTTGAGAAAATGTTATGTTATATTAAGGACGGTAATAAACGTTTGCAAGAACAACTAAGAATTTAAAAAAATGTAAAGGCTTGAATTTCGCGTCTTGTAGAAACAATCAAAGATCAACGATGTGGCATTTTATGGTGAGCTGAAGTGAACCGCCAGCACGTACACATATCTTAACACTTCTGAGACAAACAAGTGGTTGGTAAAACTCGATTCTGATTGGTTCATTATGCCCAATTTTGAAGCTTTACTGTGCCCAAACTAAGGCCCAGATCAGATTTTGCCAGAGGACTTTTCTGTTTCCTTTTTATGAGAGAACTGTTTTTTCGCAGACCTCGTGATATCTTTCATAGGAATTGTAAATTTCGGGATCTGCTTTTTGAAACACAATTACTTTTACAGATTAATGAAAAATAATACCAACACTCCAATGTAGAGATAAGAAAAGCCTTTTTTTCTTATTTTTTATTAAAGCCATACCCATTTATGAGAAAAAAAATTAATTTTATAATTGTAATGAAAACGCAGTTTATGAAAAATTTGTTCAAATTTTTCCCAAAGTGTGCAGTATCTGAAGCAATATAGATATTTGTCCTTTTCTTCTTCCTTCTGATAGATATTTTCGCTCAGTTTAAACATCCATCAGAAGTTAAAAAAAAAAATTAACCCACAAAACGGTTGCGGCTTTGCTGAAAATCTTTAAACTGAGTATGAAGTGCATTTACTTTAAATGAGTTTATTTTGTGGCCACGCCCTGGAGAAGAGAAAATTGGATTCAGTTTTAGGAAAAACAAAAATCCAAATTTTCTGCAATAACGGGACGAGATACAAAAAAAGTCAATGAAGCAAAGTTGTTTTGCTTGAAAAATTCTGAAAAAAGTTTCTGAACACTTTCTTCTATCTTGCGTTCTTTCTCTAAATTTTGGCTCAAATATCAATTAAGTCGGCTATAATTGTACTTTTCTACAAACAATGAAATTTTGTACAAAAAAAAAAGTTTTTCATCTTGTGAATTTACAAATTCAATTTCGTTTATAGAAAGTTATAAAATGTTATTGTTTTAAGAAAAATACAATTATACCTGATTTTATCATGATTTTACTTTCAGGTTAAAAGTTCTGTAAATATTTAGGATAATCGGATAGCTGAACAAATTGTAATTTTCGCAAAGCTTAAAAATGTACATACAAGTATAGATATATTTTATTATTATATTTACCAATATAATTAAAAATAACCGTCAAGGCCAAGAGAAGCTTAGAAAAAATCCTCATCTTTTCGTATTATAGAAAGAACTGATTATTGTATTAATAAAGAATTTGATGAAAAATTTAACTGTTTAATACTCTAAAGCTTCACTAGATTATATAAAACACATATCTTATAGTCGTTATCTCGTAGATTATATGAGTCAAGCTTGTCCTTATTAGATATTTACATTTAATTAAAGTCAGTTATGAGGAAAAAATATACTGACTAAATTCCTTGAAACTGATATACAATTTCGAAAGATTTTTGAATATTTAAAGAGATTTCCAAACATTTTAAAAGATTATGAGATTCCTGATTTCAAACAGCGGATTTTGGAAGTTGAATTATTATTCTAAATTTGTACAGGGATTTGTTTTGAATTCTCTTCTATAAAATGAAAATAAAATTATGTTTTTTCAGATTCTCGTTCCATGTTAAATATTCTCTGTTCCAAATACGAATTTCTAAGAAAAGACGTGTTTCTAAGAAAAGACGTGTTTCTAAGAAAAGGTATATTAGATTAGGATCAATCAGAACTTATGGTCAGTTAGAGGCTACGTACTCTGCAAGAGTTTTATTCGTCAGAATCGGTTTGCTCATCTGAAGATGATGTTCCTTGTCCTTCATCTTCCGACACTTTGGAAGATTTTTGACAAGACTGGATTTGTACTCCTAGAATGCCTTCCTCCTGTTTATGGACAAGAAGGGAGTACATTCCATCATCCTCTAAATCTCCCTCGGTATACGATTGAGCTTGATTCAGCTGATACACTCCGAGTGTGATGTATCGCAACTCATCAAGAGTTATAGGTTATAGGAAGCCACGATGCCCTTTTTTTTGTCCACTTTTCTTTGTTTGCTCGTTCTTGAAGGCGATTAGGCTGCGAAGCCAATAGCAACATTCTTTCAGCGATCAGATGATCATCGGGCTTGTCATGAATTCTGGGCATTCGGAAAGCATTACGAAGGGCACAGACAATTCTGACATAATCCCCGATGTACGGGATTTGACTATTTGGAAAAACATCACTCAAAGCTCTCCAGGTTTTTATCAACCCATTGATTGCTTCAACCACCCATCGGACTTTAGTATCGAGCCTTGATTCATTTGCTACAGTCGTAGAGTGCTGCGATCTTTTTTGGAGAAAATAAGGCATTTTGGAAATGAATCCACGATCTTCTGAAAACTTCAGATAGTCTCGAAAACCGCAATCGATAACGATAACAGAGTTTGAGGGCATCGATTACCGCAGTTTCATTGAGTCTTGTTTTAAAAGACTGTCAAGGATACTAGCGTCGTTGTTCTTGCCATCAGCAAAATACGGACCGAAAACATCCACTATATATCCTGTCGTCGTTACTAACATCATGGGCTTAACCAGATTCCTCCTTTTATGCACGGAATAAGTCCGTTTTTGAAACAAGTAATTGCTACTCTTTTGGATGAACATTTATGTACCATCAGCCACAATGATACATTCATCTTGTTCATTTTCGAATAGCGTTTTTGCCGTTGACGCAGTATGGTCAGTAATGACTGACTCGGGAGATATGTGATCCATACCTAGATGATGAGGAACAAAGGAGGACATCAGAAATGTCTTTGCTGTCGTAATTCCCCTTCCAACACTTCGCTTTTTTATGCCAAAAAGGTTTGATAAAAGCGCATTGGAAAGACCCGTGCACAACTTTATCAACAATAATGCTAAGCACATACGCACAGAACGACCTTTTGTCGAAGGTACTTCAATTGAAAAATACTTTGCAACATCACTTAATTGATTTTTCGTCAATCCGGTGAGTCTATAATAATCTTCATCCTCAAGCGCCGAGGTATCATCGAAATTCAATCCTTTTTTTCCCCTCCTTACGCAAATCATTCAGAAGCTCAGAAATCGATTCTACGTTCATGTAAGTAAAATCAGAGGTGGCTTGAATTGGCGCAAGGGCCTGTTTCTTAAGGAAATCATGATCATCCGAATGAGCAGCACAGCATTTCCCTTTTGTAGGAATCAAAATACCAGTATCGACGTAAACCCTCAATGCAGCAAAAGGTTTGATTCTAATACGATTATTCTTATGAAAACAGACAATGATTGGATTGGGAAATCATACATCTTCTTATTGGAAGTTTCATTTTCCTACAGTCAGAATCTGAAGTTCCATCTTTACTGGAAGATTCTGGATTTTTAGAAATCTGACCCTTACCTGGTTCTTAAATATTTGATAAATCATTTTCAGAAGAACTCGTCTCTTTTGAATCTGTAATCCAACGCTTTTTATTCCAAAAGTGTCGACAACTATCGCAAACCTTTGACTGAATGGTTAATGTTCTATTAAAAGCAGTTTTGAGAAAAACTAATGCCCGTTTATCCTGAATTACTGATAGACGACTCTTTGGTTTTAAAAATTTGCAGCAACATGAGAATCCCGATGCTCATCTAATAGATGAAAGAAGTTGCTATTGGCTTCACAGCCTAATCGCCCTCAAGATTGAGCTGAAGCAAGCTCAATCGTATACTGAGGAACATTTAGCGTATGATGGAATGTACTCCCTTCTTGTCCAAAAACAGGAGAAAGGCATTCTAAGAGTACAAATCCAGTCTCGTCATATATCTTCCAAAGTGTATAACATATGGATAGGAACTAACGCTGGACCCAATCCGATAATTGGTTGGTACTCCCAGTGCGAAAGTGGGGCAAGAGTGGTAGGATGTTGCGCTCACGTTGCCAGTGTTCTGTGGTATCTTGGTTACTCTAGATATCAACAAAACACTTGCAGACCTTCACGTGAAATCGAAAGTCATTTGAATGATCCATCGTGTTGGTCGGAAGATGATGGGGAAGGAACATCATCTTCAGATGAACGAACCGATTCTGAAGAATGAAACTCTTGCAGAGTACGTAGTCCCTGATTGACCATAAGTTCTGTTTGATCCTAGTCTAATATAACTCTTCTTAGAAACACATCTCTCCAAGTTTGTTTCGATCATTTTATAGAAATTATTGATAATAAATCTGATAAAGCAGAACATTTGCACTCTTTTCATGGTAATAAGTATAAAAATAAGCCTTATCTTAAAGACCAAGTACCTCGAGAAAAATGATGGCTTTAACATATGTTGTAACGCATATGTGCGCATGCTTTGAACGAAAGTGCAAAAACACATGTAAAATACGAACTTAAAAATGTATATTTCTTGAAATGAAATCACTTTTAGGAAAAATCCTTTTGAGGGTTATGAGATTTAGTTAGATGAATAAAATAAAGCACTTTTGAGACCAATAAGTAGTTGGTCCAAAAACCAAACTTATTGACCCTCCTCCTGTTCAACCAACTGGGTGAATTTTCAACTAAGAGAGATGAGCTTCCAAACAAAATTGAATTAGATCAATTTTTGCTGCATAAAATTACTGCTCAACAGAAAATATCAAATTTTTAACCATTTAAACTTAATGAAAGGAGACGAATTTTAAACAAAATACTTGAATTTTGAACCAAAAATATTAATTTTCTACAAAACAGACGAATTTTCCAGGAAACACCGGAATTTCAGAAAAAATTCTTCAATTTTTAACTAAAAAAGATCACTTTTCAATTACATTTTCATTTACAAAAATTAATTCTGATAAAAAAAATTGCAAATAAAGAGATGGAGTGTAAACAAAAGAATTTCCAGCAAAAGACTTCAGCATACAATAAAATTGTGGAATTTTCAATTAAAAAGATAAAGTCGCCTATCAAGTAGCCACCCTATATATATTTTATCTAATACATTGAAATGGTACAGGGAATCCTTTTTTGGCTACAAATTTTGAAAAAAATTGTGTCTAGTACAAATTTCTGACAAGTTTCGTATGGGGAAAACGCATTTTGGATTTGTAAAGTTATTTTACCAGTACCGAAACATTTAGGATTCTACTTTTTATATGAGCATGATTCGGAGTCAGTGTTTGGAAAAAAAAATATCAGTACAGAATAAGGTTTACCTCCGACAAATTTTTATTTGCAGAAAGCTTCAAGATGTACTTAATAGTATATTTTAAAATTTTATTAAAAATAAAACTAATAAATATTCCTGTTTTTCATAAGATTATTTGGTAAATATGATATCCTATAGTCGTCGTCCATAGGATTGTAGGCGTCAAGCTGAACCTTATCAGATATTTACATTTCAATAGAGTCAGTTTCAAGGAAAAAATGTACTTACTCAATTCGTTAAAACTAATATCACAATTTATATACTGCTCATTTATTTAATATAAACGTTTCAGCAGAAGCAGGAGTTTACTGAAGATTTCAAAAAATTTCAAAACATTTTAAAAGATTTACAAGATTTCTGATTTCTAACAGCGAATTTTTTAAATAAAATTATAATTCAGAATTATTATTTTTAATTGATAAGCCGGTTTCAAAACATCAACTTTTTTAATGTACTTTCTGTTAACAATTTATGAGATTTGAAAAATTCCGACTCTGAACGTGTCTTTGTATAACTTTGAGAAACTTTATGAAGGATATTTGGATTTGCACTCAATAAAGATGAATGCTTAAGAGAAAATGCAATAGATGATACTTTATCGAAAGAATATTTTTAATTAAAAAGGGTTAAATTCTTGAAAGAAATAAGAATCTTTATGATTATCGTTGAATCATCACCTACAATAGATTCAGTTTCAAACAAACACTTGTATTTTTATCAAAAAAGTATTAATTTTCTTCTAAAAGAGATGAACTTTTAAATGAAAAAACAAATATTGCACAAAATTGTTGAGTTTTCAAGTTAACAATGAAATTTTTTAGAAAATATTTGACTTTCCAACTCGAAAATATTAATTACCAACATGAAAAATAATTTCCAAGTAAGAAAGATAAATTTTTCACCAAACAGTTGAATTTTCAAATAACGAGAATAATTTTCAACCGGATAGTTGTTTCTGCAACCGCATAGTTGAACTTTTAAACAAAGAGACGGACTTTGAACAAGAAGTTACATTTTTAACTAAAGAGAGGAATTTTGAACAAAAGCGTTGAATTTCATCCAAGAAAAATTTTTCAGTGAAGAAAAAAAATCAACCAATTAGTTGAATTTTCAAGTTAAAAATATGATTTATCTAGAAAACAGTTAAATATTCAACTCGAAAATATGAATTTTTTACGAAAAGTTAATTTTGAATGAAAAAGATTAATTTTAAAATAAAAAAGACAACTTTTGAAAAAATACATGAATTTGTAACCAAATGGGTGAATTTTAAACTATAAGAAGATTGATTTTCAAGAAAAAATTGAATAGTTGAATTTGGAGTTAAAAGAAATGGTCAAACAAAAACAAAGGAATTTTCACAAAAATGGTTGCAATTTTTAACAAGAATTTCTTACAAAATAGTTTGTCGTTCAACCAATAGTTGACTTGCTCACAATTAAGGTTAATTTTCAACAAAACATGTAATAGTTAATACTTCAACCAAAAAAAGATTGAATTTTAAGTCAAAAACAGTTCAATTAAACCAAAAAAATATGAATGTTCAACAAAATATTTGAATCCTCAACCAAAACAGATTAATCTTCAACTACGCAGTTGTATTTTAACCAAAAGAGATGAATTTTAAACCAAAAAGACAAATTGGCAACCAAGAAATATTTTCCAGTCAAAAAAGAAATAACACTGATAACAGAAAATAATTCCAAATGCTTTCCAATATTTTTATTTTATTCATTTATTTTTTTACAGGAGTTGGAAACGCATTGACGTACTGAGTGTGGGACTTTGTCTCAAAACGGCAGGACCCACTAAAACCACCTCCTCACGCGTGCCAAACTACAGGCTTGCAACCTCTTTCGCATTACTTCAGGACTGTAGCTTAGAGGTATACAATCAAGCCGTGCTTGGACATCCCAGTGTCTATGCCAACCTGGCATTTTTTGTCGCCTAGCGGATCCAACCGAGATGTACGCATCAGCATCAGTAGAGCGACGGTGTCGCGCATCAGGCTCGTCAGCCGTCTATATCTTGGTTGGGCTTGACTAGCTACTGCTAACGTTTTTGAGGTTTCCTCGACAGGGCGGCCTCCCTGAAAGCTAAACATCTTTACTTCCCCAGCAGATGATCGGTCCCGGGCTCTCCCTCCTTTGCGCCCGCTTTGCCGCACCTCCAACAAGCTCTGGTCGGTCTGGACCCTAGCAATAAGCTGCCAAATGGCCGTAACCGTGGCAGCAGTATCATCCTGTGATCACCGTCTTCTTCTGGACTCTACAGGACAGCCAGCGCACCTCAAAGTGTCCTGTCTTAAATCTCGCCGCCAGCTCCTCCTTCATCTATTCGTAGGCCTTCAGGAGACCTCTGGATGACTTTTTTGTGATGTTCACTGTAAGCTCGACTTTTCCTGATTTGCTGAAGTGTCGCCTTATTTATTTTCTTACCTCCTTTGCGTCTGCCATTGTGTCGAGGTCTAAGACCTTGAAATCGGTGCGGGTAACCAGCTCGCGCACATCACCCTCCACGCAGACTGCCTACTTGATGACAGATAACAGCTTAGCCCTCCCCTCTGATTCATTTCCTACTTTAGTCAACAGAGAATCATCTCTGTTTTTGCTTGCACCCCTGATTTTTACACCAATCGTGTCCAGCTTCACTTTACCTTTGATGTCTTTTAGGACGTCAGCGTAGCTCAAACACGCAGCCAGTTTGATCAAAACTGCTTCGGGCCAGGCGCGCCTTTTCGTCTTCTTTCTCTTGGTGGGCTTGGGTACCAATCCGACTCATCCATCCTCCTTTTTCGGGTTTGATGTCACCGCTGCATCAGTGCGGGTCTCTCAGGTTCTTCGGTTTCGGCTGAGTGATCCTTGGCTAAGGGAGACTCATCGTGGGTTCTCTCGTTAGTTTGCCAAAGATGAGAGCAAGGGATTGCTCATTTTCTTTGTCTGTTTGGGTCCCCTTACTGATCGTCTCCAATGCTCTGCTCGTACCGTCTAGTTCCGCTGCTCTTTTTGGCAGCTTTCTCTTCCTCAATTTGTGTGCGAATGTATCGACTAAGAACAATTCGCAGGCCCTGTGAAATAATTTTGTCCACTCTCTTGCATCTTTTTGTTTACTTAGTACAGCGAATGCGTTACCTGCTTCCTTTGCCATTCCTGTTTCAAATTGTAGAAGGTTTTTTTAGAAATCAATTACAAAGGACCCCGCACAAAATACCAAGAAAAAAACGTTCAGTCGTTCG
>CAKNYM010047883.1:103374-185627 GCA_932195095.1 Andricus curvator
CTATCTGTCTGATGCAAGGTACTTTTCCAAAATTCTAAAGCCAGCTGAAATTCTCTGTGAAATGTTAACTCAGAATAATATTATTCCTGTAATTGAAGACGACAGCGACGAAGATTAAGAGTGGTCTTATCAATATAGAGTAACCTGATACGTGAGAGGCAAGGGGACTCACGATAAACAAGCACCCCATAATAAGAGGTCATGAATCGTACTGTTTCGATGGGCAGAAAATATGTTATGGGACTCAATGAGAGAATGTTGTAAAAAAGTTTGGAAATTTTTTTTCAGAAAATACGGGTCAACAAAAATTTTCAACAATTTTTTGAATTTTTTTATGGGTTATATTTGAGGCACACCCACCATTTTTTCTATAAATAATGGTAAAATCATCATTCAAAACATCTCCAAGTTTCATAGCAATCGGATGGGTAGAACGTACTTTAAAAAATTGAAAATCTCGGAAATCTCGGGCGTATCGCATATATCGCAGGTTATGACTGAATCCGGCCACGGTCACTGACGACTCTATACCCCTACCGTTCCAACCAGTGTCAAACTTAAAGAAGTCTAGTAAAAATATTTGCTACATCTTTGGCGATCATCTTTGTACGATTTATGACCTCTTATTATGGGGTGCTTGTTTATCGTGAGTCCCCTTGCCTCTCACGTATCAGGTTACTCTATATTGATAAGACCACTCTTAATCTTTGTCGCTGTCGTCTTCAATTACAGGAATAATATTATTCTAAGTTAACATTTCACAGAGAATTCCAGCTGGCTTTAGAATTTTGGAAAAGTACCTTGCATCAGACAGATAGTATATAATTGCAGCAATGTGTGAACAGCAGCCAACAGTCCTACTTCCGTTAGCGCAATCACACACATATTCCGATAAGCCAGACATGCCAACACTATTGGGCTTATATTTAATGAAACATTTATATAGTTTTTTAGAAATGTGCCGTGATTGAACTTGCACTCTTAACACATTCGTTTGATGTTTCACGTATTGCATGTTTATCTGTCCATCTTTGCCAATCATTTCGGCCAAGTATGATATCGCCTGCGATAGCTGATATCATCCAGTAAAAAATATTTTTAATTCTCTCTCGGTCAGTTCTGGAAAATCCAAAATGTCATTATATATACCAAATCCTTGATTGATATTGTGTTCGATTATCGAAGAAAAATAACACTACCCGCGACCAGTTTTTTCAACGGAAGAATAAAGCAGAGAATGAAGTGAACGTCGTCACCAAAACACTTGTGATGACAAAACAAATGAATGCTCACATGTTCTACAGGGATTTCTATCATGTACGAGTACCCTATGTTACGCCCGGGATACTGCAACCTATACGCTTGAGATTTTTAATTTTTTAAAGTATGTTGTAGCCATCCGATTGTTATGAAACTTGGAGATGTTTTAAAAGAGGATTTGAACATTATTTATAGAGAAAATGGTGGGTGTGCCTCAAATACATCCCATAAAAAAAATGCAAACAAATGTTGAAAATTTTTTTTGACCCGTATTTTTTGAAAAAAAAATTTCGAAATTTTTTTACAACATTCTCTCATTGCGTCCCATAACATATTTTTTGCCCATCGAAATCGGTCCAGCCGTTCCTGAGAAAAACTAATTTTTTGATTTTGCTTCTAACCCCCATAACTCCCATAAAAATTACTTCTCAAATATAATCTTTTGGGAAATTTAGTCTTACATCAGTGCCAACTTACTGTAAAAATCTCAACCAGATCCGAGCGGGTGCAGCACATACATGCTTATCCTGCTATGCCCTTAGCGTTGGAAGTAAGCCGAATAAATCTAAGTTCCTAAAGTTTGCTTCCAATGATGAATGAAGAAGAATGACTGGCAGAAAGAGACCTGGACCTGTCAAAAAGAGGAGGCTCGGCAGGAGGGAAGGCCTGCTCAATGAACCCGGAGAGGGAGATCTGGCAGGAGAACTCACCGCGACTCATTTTTCAAGACAGAGCGTTTGACCTGACCCTAAAATGACGGCAATTTATTGGCCTGTACGCTCCTATACGTAATTCTGTATCGACCGTCACAATTTTAGATTGGAAAATTAAAAATAAAGCATTTTCAATCGAGAAAGGAAGTATTCCATACAAGCAAATGGGATTCAGGAAGGGGATTGGGACAGTGGATAATATTTTCGTGCTGAACTATCTAGTCAACAGGAACCTGGAACAGAAAAAAAGGAAAACTGGTAGCACTCTTCTTAGATTTTAAGGCAGCTTTTGACTCGGTGAATAGGAAAGTTTTGTGGAAGGCAATGAAAAAAGGGAGGTGGACAAAGAGCTGATTAAGAGGATAAAAGAGGTCTTCACGGTGACGAAGACAAGGGTGAGGATCGGGGAACAGAAAGGAGAGGAGTTCTGGACAGGGAGGGGTCTCAGGCAAGGGTGCCCGCTAAGCCCGTTGTTGTTTAGTATATTGTTAGAAGACCTAGAAGAGCAAATGGAAAGGAAAGGTAAAGTGGGTATAGTTCTAGGAAATAAGAGAATATACTCGTTAGCGTACGCGGACGATGTGATGCTCCTGGCAGAAAATGAAAGTGGAATGAGCTTGCTAATAAAACGATTAGAAGTGTATGTGAGAGAGAAAGGCCTGACAATTATTGTGACAAAGACAAAGATAGCATGTTTCAGGAAGAGAAAGAATTAAGTAAAGTATGGATGGAAGATAAATGGGGAAATGGTAAAGGAATTTTGTTATTTAGGATTCTGGTTCGAACCGGGAGGTGGAAATGATCTGCAAGTGAAAAAAAGGATAGAAAGTGCAAGTAAGGTGATGGGTCAAGTGTGGGGGATTGGAAAAAGAAGATTCAAAGAGGACTGGAAGATGAGAGTATGGCTGTTTGATTCACTGGTATGGTCTGTGATGTGTTATGGAGTGGAGATTTGGGGGTGGAAGGAGTACAAAAAAAGTAGAAAACATGCAAGAGAGATTTCTGAAATAGGTTATGGGAGTGAGCTGGAACTGCCCAGGACATATGTTGAAAGAAGAAACAGGGAGAGAGAAATTGGTGATAAGGCAGAGGAAAAGGGTCTGGAATTTTGAAGAAAAACTTAAGAGTGGTAAGGTTAGCAAAGTTGCTCAAGTATTCCTGCAGGAAATATCAAATAGAGAGAGGAGAGAAAAAACGGGACAGTCGAGATGGTAAGAGGAGAGATGGCAAGTTAGAAGGGAATGGAGAATGTGTGACGAGGGGAGGGAGTGACAGGAAGTAGAAGGAGAAATAATCAAGGAGCAGGAATAGAAGAGATGGGAAAAGATTATGGAGTCAAAATACAATAAATGGTATAAATTCGTTAAGATGGAAGGGGTCCCAGAATATTTAGGAAAGTTAAAAAAGGAGTGCAGGTGGTCCAGGCTGGTACGTTCCAGAATGGGAGAAGGCATGAATGAATATTGGATGAGTGAAGAAATGAAAATGTGTAGAGTATGTGGTTATGAAAGGGAATCATGGGAGCACGTGTTGGAGAGATGTACTGGGGAAGAGGAAACGGGAACGAGCGTGGTAGATAAAGTTAGATGGATACTGAGCGGTTGTGGACAAGGGAAAAAGTGGATGAAGAGTCTAGAAGAGAATAGGGAAGAGAGAACGCAAGGGGGTGGAAAAAAACAAAATCGAGACCAAAATTGATACAAGAGAAATATTTAAGGAAAATTAGTGTTGCATAACTTACAAAAGCTTGAAGAGAAATGGTAAGAGGAAATGGAAGCCCTGGAAGGTCTCGCGCAATTGTAAGATAATATGTGATAGTTAGTAAATAATAAGAAAGCGAAGCGATCGAAGGTTAAGTTAGGTTAAGTTAGGCATAAGGCATAGTGGTTAAGTGAAATTGTAAAGGATGTAAAGGGAACGGAGCCCTCAACCCCGTAAAAGGGAGAGTAATAAAATACAACATTCAAATCGAAAGTCTTAACAGTTGAATAATTTGCAGTGCTTTTTTCTTAATCTTTCAAATTCTGAATGTCCCTTCCAATCTGTATAAGTTTTGTAGATTGAAAAGGGGAAAACTTAAGAAGATAACCAATTTTTGGTTTGAAACGAGGGAAGTTTTAAACGTAAACAATTTTTCGATTTGGAAGGGTGAAAATTTATTGCTAGACAAGTTTCAAGGTCGAATGGGCGAAGACCTAAAAAGTTGAAAATGTTGAGGTTTGATCCAGGGGAAATTTAAATTTTTCAGTAGAAAGAGGGGAAATAAAAAAAAGGAATTTCTACTCAAATGGAGAAAAGTTTTTCCACAAAACTTGAGAAATTAACCATTTTTTTTCAAGGAATAACATTTTAAAAGTAACGAATACAAATGAAAAAATACAAGTTTAAAAAAATTAAGTTCAAATTAAACAACGGAGCAAAAAAATGAAATTTTATTTTGTGTTGAGTAAAATTGATTTTCAATTGCAGAATCGACTAAAATTCACTCTGAATTAGAATTTATTATTTTTAAGAAGTTCGTTCTGCACCACCGCTCCGACAGAGGTCGCTATTTAATTCTACTTTATTAGACGTCTACTTCAATCAACAAGAATTCCGTTGGAAATGCAATATTGAATTTTAATTGTTAGACATAAATTAAAATCAAATAGAATTACATTTGACATTTACATTTGAGTTTTCTGTTTTGAAAAGGCGCACATGAACTCAATAAGAGAACCTAATTTTGTAGTTTAATAAGAATCTGAATTTTCCAGATATTGGAATAATATTTTTTTTATAAAGGAGCAAATGAAAAACTATCGGTTCGTGTAAAAATCTAAACATTTATTTTTTCTGCGTTAGGTTTCTTTGTTTGCAGACGGCAACATATAATGGTTGCACGCACAAAGAAATTGAAGCGTGCTAGTGTGGTTGAAGTTGATAATTATTCATTATTATTATACCATTATATATTATTTATTATTCAAAATGAAGGATAATTATAAGAAAATAGTTTTTCATTTTAACAATTAATTTATTCAACAAACACTTAAAAATTAGTGATACAATAGTAGACCGAATGCGAATAAAGTGGATTCCCGTACAATCACAGGCCCACAAAAAAAATTGGGTTGTGCAAGAGAACAGAGTGTGGTACCTATACGTATTTTGGGGCGCTGAACACAAATCTGAAATCAGCTTTCCCCGAGCGCGTCAGGATTTTTCCCTAGAGGCGGAAAATTTCCTATAAAATTAACTTTGTCGGGTATGAAATAACCTGTGTCATTGAAATCGTCTGGAGAAAGATCAGGCATGATATTGTTATGTATTTTGGGGCGCTGAACACGAATCTGACATCAGTTTTCCCTTAGATCCAGGGAAATCCCTGAAAGCCAGGTTGTTTTAGTATAATAATACCTTTGTTAGTGGAATTATAAAAAAAAAGTACTTTGGGGGTACTTTTTGGGTAGAATACATACGGGAGCTTTCGCTTCAGAGCCTTTAACTTTTTCCATAGACTCGACGAATTCCCTAAAGAGATCTATTTTTTATAGAATGGCGTTGAAGTAAATTCAACTTCGCAGCTGAAAACTTTCTCATGCGCCTGGAAAAATTTAGAGCCGAATGAAGGGACAGATTTTCTGATCGCGTGATAAGAATCTTTGACTATTCTCAAACTTCAAAGAGAAAACCTGTTTTTCGTAAATTTCAAATGGTACAGTTGCAGCTAAAAAAGCACAAGTGTTATTTGAATCTGCTACCTTGGAGGATGCTGGAGACGATGACAACTTCTCTGAAAAGGGATGTGTGGAATGATTCGTTTTCCGGTCCACTAAGGTAATAGCCTCCAGCGTTGTTAGGCACGCTGCCCTGCAGGGGGCGTTGGAGTGCGAGAATGAAGTCGTAGTGTGTCCGACGACGAGTTGACAATGTCCTCTTCAAAGTCGGAAAGCCCTCATACTTAGACCTAGGATTTTTTTTAACATTTCAGGGACTTCAGCGTGAGAAATTGCAAATTCTGAAATATCCCGGAATGTAACTCTCAAATCAGTTCAGTATTGGAAATCTGATCAGGCGTGGAGGAGAGTTGTTAACGTTTACTACTCTAAAATTCTTTAAGATTGGGAAACGAGTGCCTAGTGGAGTTTCCTCGATTTCTTCAGGGGTCATTTCTTCAAACGCTCCGCTGTTCATGTTTATTTTTGCCCGTCGCTGAGCGCCTCTTTTCATTATATAAATTCCACGAAGTCTTCCTTCTTTTCCCACTATTGCAAAGATGTCACCGTTGGATGTTGATAATACAGTTAGTTCTTCCGGGCTCGTATGCACAAGGGAATTATTTGCTCCTTTCAAGTAAATTGGTTTATCGCGAGGAAAAGTGTATCTTTGAATTTCAAATTGCCGTAATTGATTCGTGTTAGGAATAAGCCGTCTAAATCTAAGTTCTTCAAGTGAATATCCAAGTATGCGCAAAGAAGAATGACAATCAGGAGGAGACCTGGACCTGTCACGAAGAGTAGTGTCGGCTGGAGGAGAAGAACCGGGAGCATGATGCCTTTCAGCAGAAGAAGAAATTCTGGAACGAGGAACAACAGGTCGAGGGATTGAACTCTGTGAACTTAACTCTGCAACAAGAAAGAGAGATTTTCTTAAAGAAGACAATCGTATGTTTGAAATGGCGATCTTTATTTACTTCTTTGGGAAATCGTTTGCGCGATTTTGGTGCAAATAACCAAAAATAGAATGTCCTCCGAATTTGATCTGAAACCCCTTTAGTTCCGGTGGAGTGTCCGTCTGTTCGTCAGAACATTCTCATGCCGATAGAATCGAATATAATCGGATATAGTCATCCACATCAGATGTTAATATCTATGTGTTTGAATTATCTTGAATTTAAAAAAACATAAAATTTTTTAACAATTTTGTTTGAAAATTGCATTGTTCTCAGTTTTGAACTAATAATGATTAAACACTGTAAAAAATATATGCCTCTGCATGGGCACATTCTTCTTGCACGCTTCGCGCTCGTTTTTGTACGTTTAGAGCGTGTATTTCCACTACATTTTTTCAAATATCATAAATATTGTAACCTAAATCGAAAACTGCGATTTAAACTCCTGATGAAATACAGCCACAAATTGGAATTGAAATTGTTTTTCAATTTGTTTTTAAAGAAGATTCTCAAAGCACATGCGGCTTAGACGATTATATTCTCATTGTTGACGCTGGCCCTTCGCGCTCGGAAATTATATGCAGACGTTCAAATTTTGTTTCGGATAACCACACAGACATACAGCCAGACACATACAAAATTTGATCATTTTTTGAGTCTGTGCGTGCCGAAACGTTAAGATCTGTTAAAAAATAGAGATCGAAAATTTGGGCGATTCCATTACACTCTCAAGAATGTGAATGTGAAAATAAGTTGTTCTAAAGTGAAGGGTGGAAAGAGAAAATAAAAGTTTCGGAAAAATCCAAGATGCCAGTTAATAACAAATTCAATAAAAATCTTTTTTCTGGATGTTTTAAGGACATAATTTTATACATTACCATAAAATGGACTATGGCTTTAGAAAGCATCCAATCATTCCACAAGTTCAAAATTTTGAACAAAATCCAAGATAACGTTCAATTAGTAATTAAGTTCCTTTCTACAGTTTTCATAAAATATTTTTTATCTTTGCTAGAAAAATAATTTTTACTTGAGAAAACATCCAGTGATCCAATAAGTATAAAATTGTTCAATCGAATTTTTTACAGTTCAATAATTTTAAATTGAAGTTACCAAAAACGTCATAGTTTTAGTTTAATAATTAATAAAATAGACAATTTGAAACAAGCAGCGTAGAAAATTGAGTGATTTTATTTCAAATTTAGCATTGAAGCCATTGAGAAAAAGACTAAAGAGCATGTTTCATGGGTCCAAGATATATGACAATGATGAATAGTGATGCTAATGATGATGATGATGATAATAATGACACTAAATAAATTAATGCAAATCAACTAACCCATCTTCTTCACGTGAATGACCTGAAACTATACGCCAGATCGAACCAGAAACTGCAGCTAGTTGTCTATGTCACAAGACAGTTTTCCAATAATATCTTTATGTAGTCAAAACAACATAAATACAGAACAGTGCATATAATCAAAGGATAATCAGGGAACGCAACGCTAGAGAACGAGAAAGAAAATGACATCGAGGCAATGGTTGAGGGTGGATCATGTAAATATTTAGGTATTTTTGAATTTAAGAGCATTCTGCATAGGACAGTTAAGAAAAGCCTAATGACCGACTTCACTACAACACTCAGATCGGCTCAAAAGAGTTCTCTTAACTCGGCCAACAAAATCAGCGCTATCAACACCGATGCCAAGCCTGTCCTTACGTTCTTTTTTGGGCCCATCCAATGGTCGAACGCCGAACTTAAAAGGATAAGCAGAGCTATCCACGTTGGAATGACGAAGGATCGAAGTCATGACAGTAATCTGGCGATTAAAAGTGTAGTTTTACCATGTCTGCTCCACAAGAAAAGGTACGCGTTTTCTCGGAAAGTTTTGAAGATATTTTTTTCTTTCTTTCATGGCCTGACTGTACGTTCAGAGGGCTCTGGGGAAACCACCGATTTGTTTCAGTCTCGTTCGAAGTGTCGGAGATTCCACACCATAAAGCTATGAGTGCTATCTACACAAAAAGTTTTGAGGCGGTTTTTTGTGCACCATGCACAAGGACCACATCTTTTATACTCAGCTGCTGCTGAAGTGCTTAAAAAGTGTGAGAACTTCGTGCAAATGTTTGTAGAGCGTTATAGGGACACAAAAACCGTCGATGACCTGCCAGGGAAAAGTGAAGCGCGATCAACGTCCAGTGAGGAGGATAAGATGATCATTGCACTGTTCAAGCGGAACCCAACTCTCTGGCTGCGTGAAGCCAAAGCCAAGCTAGCGGAGACGTAACTACACGTTAGTATAAACACCATGGAACGCAGATTAGCTGAGGCGAAAGTACTGTACCACGAGGCAGTAACCCCTGCTCTCAGAGGTCCACATGAAGAAACGCTTGGCATGGTCTATGGAAAATATTGATCGCGATTGCTCCAATGTACTTTTTTCGGACGGAGCGTGCTTTTGGGCATAAGTTTCCAAAAAACGTGCCTGGTCTGCCACTGGATACTTTTCACAGCGCAGTTTTGGATGTTTAGAGCTCTTTGCTGAAAACCTCAACGCTCGAAAAATGTTCAAAATATAAAAACATGGTCTTCTGAAGTATGCAGAGAAGATGTTTGGATCCAGCAATGAGGATTGGATCCTTTAAGAGGACAATGACCCCAAACATCGCAGTCATCTTTTCACGTGCTGGAAACCGGAAAATGGCATCACGACCTTGGAGTGGCCTTCCCAAACTCCTGATGCTAATCCAGTAGAAAATGTGTGGAATGTCGTGAAGATAAGCTTGCAGGAAAGGCGTGTATTCACCCTGAAGCAGCTCTCTCGACGATTCAGGGAGGTATGGCGCTCTCTATCTTCGGAATATACCGAAAAACTAGTCGAGAGCATGTCCAGAAGGTGCTAGGCTATTACTCAGAACAACGGCGCTTGGACGGCTCTTTAGGTGAGTCCGCCCTAGTTTTTTCTACGCACTGTTGTGTCAACAAAGAAAAATCCGGTTTTCTTCAAAACTTTCCGAAAAAACGCATAACTTTTCAGGAGCTTTCTATATGTCAAGCAACTGTGTGAGTCATAAGTTCTACAGTTGCGAGACTATGTTTACATCCAGCAAAATGTTGTGCTCTGTAACACCATCTATGGAGCGGATCTCGATCACACGCGCTTGAATTTATCTTTGGAGGAAGCGTTGAATATCAGTGCAGAAGCTATGGAAAAATTATCCAGGCACTGAAAATCAAAAAACTATCCACGGCGAGCACCCAAACCCGTTTGATCCATCCAATATTTGGCTGAAAAAGCGTACTGTTTATGAAAACAGAAAGATTCTTGATAGCGATTTAGGACAGGGTTGTCAGCTTCATAAACTTTCTCGATCCGACAGTGTTTAAACCTATATAATCAAGATCCGTAAGTATAGCGAGCTAAGGCATGAAGTAAAGACAATACGGAGGAATGTGAAACAAGCATCTATCCATCCTATTGTGATTTCGGCTAGAGGTAGTGGTGTGATGGCATCAGCTCAAACGGCGGTCTTACTAAACACCTGTTTGGATTATAAGTAACATTCTAGACCATCGTAAAAAATTATTATTTTACTTGGAACAGAGAATTTTCGAAATTTGACCAGGAATTCAAAATGAGCTATGAGATAGACACCTCGTGAATATTACAGATAATCGGGTAGTCGCAAAAATTGCAAATTGCGGAAAGCTGAAGAATATACTTGCAATGATAGAAATATTTGATTATTATATTTACCAACATAATTGAGGATAACTACCAGGGACAAGACGAGACTAGAAACAATACTCATCTTTTCGAATTAGAGGAAAAATTGAATTTTGTAATGATGAACAATTTTATTAATAACAGAAATTCTAGTGCTTCATTAGATTATATATCCTATAATTGTTATCTCTTAGATTCTAGACGACAAGCGTGTGCTTATCAGATATTTGCTCTCGATTAGAGACAGTTTAGAGGACTTTAAAGAGGAATATCATTTTAAATTTTCTTCTTTCAAATTAGAATTTAAAATATTTTTTTGCATTCCCGTTCCATTTCAAAACTTCTCTTTTCCAAGTGATAATTGTATTTGATTTATGTATGGATACCACGCTGAAAACACCAGTTCTCGTAAGATCACTGAAGTTAAGCATTGTTGGGCGCGGTTAGTACTTGGATGGGTAACCGTTCAGGAATACCTGCGTGATGTTGGCCCGTCGTGGGTGTGGTGAGCCCACATTGGTAGTAAATATCCACCTAGAAACACTACCCGAACCGGGTAGTGAGGCAATGAACTTTCGAGTTCGAACTGCTAATCTATGTATGTATGTATGGAAATGTCCTGTGACAAATCACACATTTTTACAGAAAAATCGACTGTATTCCCGATTTCTTTATGGATTATAATGTTCATTTATGGAAATCTCATGTGAAACTATGTTCAAATAATATTTTCTTACAGTTTTTTTCAGTAAAAAAATTACCTATCTTCAGTATTTGTATATTGACCAAATAGTTCGGTGGTCCACTTAGAAGATGAATTTTTAACCAAGAAGAATTATTTTCTATCTAAAAAGACTGATGTTCCACAAAAGACATATATTTGCAACCAAACAGTTGAATTTTCAGCTAAGAAAGATCAATTTTTGACCAAACATTAATTATTGTATTCTTAGATAAAATATTTATTTTCTACCGAAGGAAGAATTTGAAAAAATTCATGAATATTGAACCAAATTATTTTTAAATACTTGAATTTCCAACCAGAGAGAGTAATTAGATCGGTATAGACTAATTTTGGATTTGCAAAAATTGTGGCAATACCGAAACCTTCAGGATGTGACTTTTTATATGCGCATGATTCAGACGGGAATAAATTCTGACTAAATTCGTACTGAGTATTCGTGCTTATAAACTCAGAAAGAGTTTAAAAGAAGTACAATTAGGCTAAAAAGCAGAGAATGTCAAATTCTTACTTTCGGAAAGCCTAAAAATTTAATGAAAATTATATTACAAAACTACATAATAATGTAAATAATAAATATTCTAGTTGGTCGCAGTCGTTATCTCTAGGATTGTAGAGGTTAGGCTGAATCTTATCAGATATTTACATTTCATTAGATCAGTTTCAAGGCAAAAAATCGTTAAAACTAATATCACAATTCATATAATCTTCTACAGTTTAGCGAAGTCCGTCGTTTACTTGGAAAATTTATTTAGTATCTACGTGTTTATTCATACCTAATTATTCATTATCTATCTATTCATGTAGTATTCTAAAAAAACATAATTCTGTCACATCTTTGAATTAATTATGAATTTGAACTGAGGTTTACTAATAATTTCCTTTTTTTTGTATCAGAATAAAAATTCTTTAAAAAATTCCCGTCAAATGTGAAAAATTCCCTGTTCCAAGTCAAATCACAATTCTTTACGAAATTCTCTGTCCTGAAGTAAAAAAGATCATTCTTAACGTTTCATGTTCTAATGTGACACTAAAACATAAATTATTGTAGTTTTTTCCGGAAAGTCCGAATTTTATCTGAGAATTATGATACATTTGAAAACTTCCCTAGCTCAATGTCAAAATTATATTTCGGTTCGGACATTGCCTGTCCCAGTTGTCTGTGTATTTGTCTTTGGACATTGGATTACACGTCTTGCAGCTCGCACAAAGCAGCAGTCCTTGAAGAGCTTCCCCCGCATTAACCGCATTTCATTGTTTCTTTACAGATGGATCATCCTACCACCAGTTTGGTGGTTTTATACCTGCGTTAGGCGGCGAAAGAAGCACACACTTTGATAAGACTTAAATCCCTTACAGCCCAAAACTTACCTGCAGACTGGGAAATGTGGAAAGTTCGCGAGTTATCAAAAGAAGAGTTCGTAGGAAAAAAGCCAGATTCTCGCTTGCTTTGCGAAATTTTCTATCCGCTTCCTACTGTGGGCATCGTAAATGCTTTTTTCCTGGCGCAACAGAAGTAATTAATCATGATTTTAGGAAAATAAAATTGGTCATGCTAGACTGGAACTTTTGCAGAGCATTGGTTATATCAATCCTTCTACTTTGATGCAAAAGTTGAGTTGCGTTACAACTCAAGGCGAATCAATTGTGAATTCAATTGAAAATATGCGTCCCTTCTTAATTTTGAGATCAGTAGCGTAAAATGAATTAACTCGTAGTTCTCAGAAATATTACTTCCCACCAGACTCCCCTATCATAGGAAGAAATTCTAACAATTCAAGAAAAAGGAAATCTTTCAGTTCTATTTCGGAAGGAGAACCTTCAGACAAAAGTTCGAGATTATCCCAGTTGGAAAAGAGATCGAATCGTTTAGAAAATTTACTGACACATGAACTAGAAAAAATCGCTCCCAATGTAGAGGACTATGAAGACAGATCCTTTTCGGAATACTCTGACGTGAAGAATTATTCCTCTTACTCTGATGATGACATTTCGTCTCCTACGCCCGAAGAAACTGCTCCATGGAAAGCTCCTAGTTTTCCAGTGCTAGATCCGCTTTTGCCTCACACTGATAAAGAGGTTAGAGATTTCTCGCCTGCAACCAAGGAGCTAGAGCCAAAAGTCCCAAAACCGTCGGAAGAACTGGTGAATCAGGACATACAATGTCAGCGCCTTGGTAGTGACTCTTGGAACAAAATTCGCTATTTAGAAGGGCAAAAGAAGTTACAGGCTGGCCCATTTTTTTCAGCGTTACTAGTTAGTTCGCAACTGAACGGCTCAGCGTTACACACCCACATTCAAACCAACTGGGTAAATTCGATCTTGCTTTCTGTACGCTCACTCATGGTTTGCTCCTTCAAAGGAAAGAATTTCAATCCGCTATTATGTCATTGGCACAGAAGCATCCAACTATAAGTGAGGATGTAAAGAAGACTCTCTTGGAAAATGAATGTTCTTTTTGAGTGATCTCAGATGATCTCCTTCAGTACACATGCGGCAGGCGAGCGGACGTAATTCAAATGAGAAGAAAGGCCTTTGTGCCGAAAAATAACTACATGGCTTCCCTCCTCGCTACTGTCCCACCCTCAGAAAAACATCTTTTTAATGAAAATGAATTGAGTGCATTATTCAAAGAACATGGCGGGTTCTATAATTTTTTTCGAACCTCAAAACCTTCAGGGCCTGGGAAGTCCCAAACTTTTGCACGAGATAGAGCATCAAGAGAGAGTACTAGTAAAAACCCACCTGCGCAGCCCTCATCGAATCGAGGAGGTTTCCATAAGAAAGCTTCTTTCAGGTCAGATACAAAAAAAAAAGCAAATCAAGGAGGGCATGGGACAGCACGGAAGTCCCGAAATATTTCTAGGTCATCAGGCGCTGGTAGAGGAAGAAATTCAAAAAATTTCTGACTCGCAGGATCAAAGAGAATTTCGAGGGGGACAATTTAGACACTTCATCAAAAGATGGTCAGTCTTCGGCTCCAGATTCGATCATCAGTGTCCTGAGATGGTATTCCATTCCTTTCATTAAGAAATCACCGACAATTCCTTTCTCAAACAGTCTTTGTGCACAATTAGTAACAAGATCATCAACCGACATGGACAGGGAATTGACAGAGTTCATCAAGTCGGGAGTTCTAGAGAGGATGAAAGTTCCGTCCGGATTTCTGTCAATTATTTTCTTTGTCCCAAAATCAGACGGTTCCCCGAGACCGGTTTTCAATCTCAAGAACTCAAACGAGTGTCTGAGAAAAGAAAAATTTCGATTCATAACCCACTCGAAATTTACACGTTTCCTGCAGGAGAGAGACTTCTTAGCAAAAATAGATCTATCGCAAGCTTACTTACATGTCCCCATAAAAGAGGCTCACAGGCGATATCTGGCTATGTACTACCTGAAAGAAATATACTGCTGGGCGACGTTGCCTCTCGACCTCTTGAGCGCTCCTCTAGCCTTTTCAAGAGTGTCAAATTGGCTAGCAGGTCAAATAAGAAAAAGGGGGATGGGGGTTTTGGTCCACTTAGACGAATTTCATTTGGCGAACCAATACGAGTACCTCTTGATTCAAAAGGTGAAGGAAGCAGTACATTTTATCACCTTCTTGGGATGGAAAATTAATTTTCCAAAATCAATTCTAGTGCCAAGTCGACAGTTAGAGTATCTGGGCATCATGTGGAATCCTTGGACAGACCTGAAGTTTTTATCCGAGAAGAAGGCGAAAAGAATAAAGCAAACCCTGGAAAAAAATAGTGAGTCAGCAAAAATGGAGTTGGCAGAAAGCGGAGTCTCTCCTAGGAACCTTGAAATTCGCTTCCTTTGGTGCATCCAACGACGTTTGGGGAGCCCAAATAGGGGACAAATTAATGGAAGGCCTTTGGAGTTTAGAACAGAAAAGCTGACACATCAACAAGAAGGAGATATGGGCAATATATATCGCTATTCTCAAAATTGTGTCTTCAGCCAGACAACAAGACGATTTTGGCTTACACTCGACGTCAAGGGGGGACGGAGTCTCTATCCCTTTTATAATTAGTGAGGAACTTGTTGTTGCTGATGTCGCGCTTAGATCTCCAGCTGGAAGCTCACTTCATTCCGGGAATTTACAATGTTGTGGCCGACCGACTGTTGAGAGGAAATTCGCTACCCGATTGGCATTTGTCAAAGGAGGTAACGGACCGAATTTTCGATATATATATATATATATATATATATATATATATATAACTATTGATAATGATAATAATATTTATATGTATATATTCAGCCAAATTGTTACCTAACTCTAACTAAGAACTTAGTTATTTTCTCGAAAATAGCATAACACAACTTTGATGCATTAATGTCAATTTAAGGTGACTTTCCATATTATTATTGAAAAAGGAACAAGTACACGATCTCCTTTGGGTTGGAAAGCAATAATGGAAATTCGTTTTCTACCAAAATAATTTAAAATGTTACAATTTGCCAAATTTTTTTTAAATTTTCTGAAAATTCAATCTTTTCTACATAAGCATGTGTAAGGACAGTGTATTGTAAGAATAATAGATACAAAGATAAAAGATCTTGAGGAACAATATTACCTAATTTGTAATTGATAATAACTTCTGGATATAAACGAAAAAGAAATAAATTTGCAAAGCAGTTCAGCACTATTGTTTAGTATCGTAAAAAATAAAGAATAACCACAACGTAAGCAAAATCTATGAGGATGACAATGGATGAAATTTCTTACTTCTGGTTGTCATTTACGAACTTTTTATTTGATCAATGATTAGTGTAGTTATTTAATACAATTGCACTATTATAATTATTATTATTATTATACCATTAAGCACGTTTATTCCGCAACACTGCTTCGACCCAGGCTGCTGATCAATATCTCTAGCGGTCACCCCAAGTGAAGAGCCTTACATAATTGTTATGTATGGTTCCCCACTTGGGCACATTAGTATCCAAGGTCTTTGTTTCAGGCGTCATTCACTCTATTGTCACTCTGCTTACAAAATATTTGTCGCCATACTTTTCTGTCCTAGCATACTTTTCTAGCTTCCTTCACGTCCATGCATTTTTTCATGCAAGCTCTTGTGTCTCTATGGCTTCTTATGTCTCTTCGGATTAATGTCTCATTTACAGATTCTAACCATTCTTTCGGCGGTCTACCTCTGGGCATTCTGACATTTACTTTACCTTTATACACTTGTTTGGTCAGTCTTTCATCTTTCATTCTTTCAAGATGTCCGAACCATCTTAACTGAATTCTTTCCCATGTGTCAAGTATTGTCTCTCCTGTACCACATTGTTTGAGGATTGTCTCGTTTCGGACTTTGTCCATCAGTGTTTTCCCGCATATTATGCGCAGAGGTTTCATGCCGATCGCGTTAATTTTACCCCTGTCCTTTTCTTGACAGGTCCATGTCTCGCTACCATATAGTACAGTCGGTACGAATATAGAATTATGTATGACCATTTTAGCTTTTTTTGATATGTTTTCATTTGTTAGGATGAACCCTGCTCTACCGATAACCTGCTTACCCTTATTTATGCGCCTATCTAACTCCTCATCTATTTTTCCATCACTAGTGAATAGACTACCTAGATATACGTACTTTATTATATATTGTTTTCTCACTTTTCCCCTCAAAACCCCATGATTTTTGTTTTATTTACGTTAATTTTGAGGTCCATGTTGTGCGCTTCTTTCTTTTCTTTTTGGGCTGCCTCAATTTCATCATTCCACCATGCATCACCAGACTTTCTTCCTACATCCGCCGTACCACACACTTTGGTCGCAGTTTTAACAATGATATCCTGTAACATATTCCAAGCGCTGTCTATATCTTTATTGCTTCTAAGTGCGTCCCAAGTTGCCTTATCTATGCGTTCGTTTATCTTATACTGAAAATCTATTCGCACTTCCGGTTTCTGTAAATTTTCAATTTTTATTCGCGTTTTTTTTTTTTTGTTCTCTTTCTTCTCCATCCCCGCCCTGAATTTATTTTGGAAACCAAGAGGTAATAATCAGTATTGCATTCGGAACCCCTCATGACTCTTGTATCTTCTACTACTTCTCTTAGTCTTTCATCCGCAATAACAAAGTCAATTATACTGTGGCTATTTCCTTTACGCCAGGTGTAGATGTGGATCATTTTATGTTTAAACCAAATATTTGTAATAACTATGCCCTCTGCTAAGCATAAGCTAACCAATCTTTCCCCGTTATAATTTTTTCTTGAATCCCCAAAATTACCTGTCACCCTTCTTGTATATGTACACTGACGTTGGACGCTGACCCATCCGTTCATATTTCCTAGCAGAATGATTCTTTCACTATGATCGCAAGTACTTATTGTGTCATTTAAAGTGTCCCAGAAGGCGTTTTTGACTTCTCTCGTGTCACTATCAACTGGGGCGTAGCACGCTATGATAAAGAATCTTCTGATTCCTACCTTCATTCTAGCCCACAGCAATCTGGAAGATACAAAACCATGGTCTTTGAGATGCTGTCTTGCTTTTTCATTCGTAATTAAACCGACCCCCTGTCTACCATGCGATTCACTGTCTACTCCTGAACATATTTCAAAATCCCCTTTCAACACCTAATTTTCTATGTTTATACTTTCGCAACACTTTTTCTTCGTCTCAGGTACACATAGAATATCTAGTTTCCTTACGTGCATAGTTTCTCGTAGTTCTCTTACTTTAAGATCATTCACTCCTCTGGCATTCCAAACACCCAGTCTCCATTCATCGCCTGAAACTCGACCTTTACGTTTACCGTGTGTATGCTTTTCGTCAATCAAAGTTTCAGTCCATTCCGAGGCTACTTTATTGTTTGTATTATTCATGTTTAGATTGTACACCCAACTAACACCTTTATGCGCGAAATTTGTTTTGCGAGCCGAAATCGTGTCCAAGTTAAGTGATTATTCGTCGTACGGTGGATAGTCTATCTGTAACGTCAGTCCCACCAAAACTTTTGTTATTGGGATGGAGGGGGGGGGGGGGGTGAGAAAAAGAGAAAGGAAACCAAGAGTCTCCATAGGTTGGTGATTTATGCTGAGAAGGTCACCAGCTTTCAGCAGCGTTGTATTGTACAGGAGTTCATATGTTCTCATCTTTACAAATATTTTCCAGGCTCTCTTCTACTTCCTGTCCAATTTCAGGTTATACTTGAGGTTATACTTTATGGAAACTTTAAAATTTTATATTGGGTTTCTTCTCTTATTCTCGAAAAACACGAACTGAATGTGAGTTAAAACCTTTAATTGTCAAGTTTATTTCTATATAACATTATATTACGATCATAAAATCCAAATCTTTAAAATATTGAATTAAATTCGTAATAAAAAACAAATAGTTGAATCTTCATGTAAAAGAGACGAATTTTCAATGAAACATTTAATTTTCACAAAAAAGACAAATTTTCAACAAAATATTTATATTTCACCGTACAAAGATTTTTCAGTCAAGAATGAAATAAAAAAAATATAAATAAAATAATAATAATAAATAAAATCAACCAAATCGTGTTATTTTCAAGCCAAATACAATACAAATTTTCTATACGACATTTGAATATTAAATCCGAAAATATAAATGAATCAAAAACCTTAATTAAAGCCATGGATGAACTACAGTCATAAATTGGAACTGGAATTGTTTCTTAATTTGACTTTGAAGAGGATTCTTAGACCACCTGCGGCTTTGACGATTACATTTTTTTCAACACTAGCTAACATCTGCTAAAGATAATAATTATAACTTATTGTTCATTCAGAAAAATTTCATAATCTTGGAAATGTTCTTAATTCTTGAAATTTTAGTTCAATCGAAAATTTAATTAGAATGATTTCTAAATTTATATAAGATATCGACGCCTCCATTCAATATGAGTCTATGTGCTGACAGTGCCGTGTATGAGACTATGCGCTGTGTATAAGCATAGGGAATAGTCTCATACAGAGCGCTGTTAACACATAGACTCATATTGAATGGAGGCGTCGATATACTAAAAAATGATTAATCTATTAGAAAAATATTTTTTATAAATGTCATATATAAAAGAATCAATCACAACGGCAACGGCCATACCATGCTGGAAACACCAGTTCCCGTTAGATCACTGAAGTTAACCAGTGTTGGGCGCGGTTAGTACTTGGATGGGTGACCGTCTGATACTACTGCGTTGCTGTTGGCGGCCGTGGGTGTGGTGAGCCCACACTTGTAGTTATTTACTACAAGAAACTATCCACCTAGAAACACTACCCGAATCGGGTAGTGTCACGTTTACCCCTAGAGGCTCGCCGAAAGGGAAATAGTTTAATGGTATAAAAAAATCACAATGATTTCTACAACTATTAAAGAAATGATATTAGGAGTTTTGAAAATGCTTCAATTTTTTTTTTCGATTGATCTGGTTAGCAAACTTGACCCTCAGTTTGGGACTCTCAAAAAGTGTATTAAAGGCTAATTGGATTCATCAAATACTTTAAAAGATAGTGATGATAAATCAAAATCAAAATTAATTATGTTAAGTGTATTTTTGATTTTTAATCATTATTATCTACTATAGGGTGGATTTCCCTATATTGCGCTACAAATGCGGAAACTAAGCCTTTCCAAATGACTGAGAAGTTTGCTATATGAACCAGAGTCGAATCGAAGGAGATTTGTAGGCGAGTCAGAGACAAGTTGGAGGCTGACTGTAAAGGAGTAAGCCGATGGCAAGAAATAGTATGGAAATAGAATAGTCAAGTTTGCCTTAAAAGAAAAAAAATTTCTAACGAAAAATAAACAAATTTTTAGAAATATATGTAAATTCTGAACCAGAGAGATGAATCTTTATTAAAAATGAAACACTAAGAAAGTATTCGAACTTTCCACCAATAATTGAATTTTTACTCTATCAAGATAAATTCTCAACAAAAAATGGAATAGTTGATATTTCTACCAGAAAAAATTTTTATTTTAAATCTAAAACAGATCAGTTAAACCATCAAAGACGAATTTTCAATAGAATAGTTGAATCCTCAACCAAAACAAATTAATCTTCAACGAGGCAGTTGCATTTTTCACAAAAAGAGATTTATTTCAAACTGAAAAGACAAATTTGCAACGAAAAAAGGTTTAAAAAAAAGTGACCGGAAGATAACCCCAAAGTCTAATAAATACAAATTGTATCAAGACACTATGAATTCATCTATTCTTAATTGTTATGCATATCGCACAAAACTGCCAGGTATCAATTTGATGCGGCAAATGGATCAAAAGGATGCAACGTTTTGATACCTATATTCATGGTCAACTTGATTCAAATTTCGAGATCAATTATCTGTCATAAAATTTCAACTACTCAACACATTAGAAAATCATTTAAACCTCTTACCTGATGATGATCAATTGTTGATGATCGTTTAAAATTAAATTGTTAAAACAAACTTTGAAAAAAATAATTTACTTAGCTCCGTTTAGTTAAATTTATGATTACTGAGGTTGTGGATGTTTGTTTACAAATGTCAGCAAATCTCGATCAAGGATCGATTATCGATTCAAAGAAATTGAATTTTGCAGAAAGGAATGTTTTTCGAAAATCATCAAGTGTCATTCTGTTTTGTATACTGATGCTAATACGCCTTGAAGTTGTTCTCCTAAATTTTCATTGATCCTCTAAAGCGAATCATATTGAGTTGAAATGCTATATCAAAATAGCTGCAACAATTTGATACCCTAATTGTTAGTGTGATTAGGCCTCGGATTGAACAACATGTTCGACTTTTTTTGACTTTTTAAAGTAAAATCTTTCAAAATTCTATAATTTTAATTGGAATCCTGCTACTGCTTCAAAGTATGATTTCCAGTGAAAGCCCTAATTGTCAATATATTTTCAATTGAATAAATAATTTTCAAATTTAACAATATTTGAATATGTTTAGTTCCAAGAGGACTTTAAATATGTCGACAAATCAAAGTCAAAATTAATTATTTCAGGTATATTTTTATTTTTAAATCATTATTATCTACTATAGGTTTATTGTCTACTGTACGATAGCTTCCCCTATAGATATAAGTGAAAAACGCATTCAACTTTAAACAAATCTTCATCATTTTTCATTAGATAAAGAGAGGAATCTCTTATTTTCAACTTTTTTCTGAATCAGAAGAGATAATTTTTTCATTTAAGATATACTGATAACCCATAACGTATATTCCTGGTCTAAAGCAAACCTGAATTGAAAATTATAATTCTTTTATGAACTTTACTGTCTCGAAGTCAAAATTCTAATCCTGCGCAGAAGTTCCATGTATCCAGATTATTGAAAATTTCATTTGATATTAGACTTCTGTGGACAAACAGTTTTTTTCGATTTTCTCAGTTCGTGTGAGATCGGACTTGTATCTTTTTAGTTTGTACGGCAGAGTAGTGAGATATTTTTTCTTCAATCCGAGGTCCAAGCAGGACCCAAAAAGGTATTTCTAGTTGTCAAACGACGGTACATAGCATTAAAATTGATATAATAATGATAAAAATTGTACTCTTTTAGTCTATCCTGGAGATTCTTAAGCAGACATGTGCTTCACGTATGTGTTGACATTTGCTAAATCGATGTTTCAGGTAGATAATACGTTTTTACTCTGGCTTACAATAATATCATCTAAGTTTTACTATTGAACTCATTATGCGGTAGTTCTGATGATCTAATCCATTGATTCGATATTTAAATTGATTGCTGTGTGTATCGGATTAAAAAAAATCACATTTCAATATTACAATGCTGAATAAACACGATTGAATGCAAAGAGAATCTCATCATAATTTATTTGTGATTATAAAATTGTTGAATGTATTACCTCATATTTAAATCGTTTGCTTTTTGTAATATGTGGGCCGACAACGTTCCTGATCGCACTACGTACTTTATATATGTTGAAATTAGTAATGTACTTCAGAATTGAAATTTTAAAAATGTATTTTATAATATTTATCACCTCTATGCTTATAATGAGGAATTTTATTTAATGATTACAATGCGAATATGTTGACAATATTTTTATTTTCAGTCAATAATTTCGAGATTGGCTGTTTGAAAAAAGTGTTGAATTCCAATAAATTGGAATAGAGAACATTAACATCTATTTTGCTGAAGTAAACACAGAGCTAAAAAAATATGAAAAATTATTGATATTAATAATAATATTATGATACTTAATATTTCATAATAATTAGAATTTTTAACTTGAATAATATTTTGTAATCCCAATCAACACCGTTAACTAAAGTTCATATAATCAATTAAGATTTTTTAACCATTTGTTTGCAAAAACGAGAAGATTATATGCAAATTAGTCAAGAACAGCGGAACAAAAAATGCAGAGAATTAATAAGAATCCGCGATAACACGCATATAAAGATTTCAAAAGTTCTCACCGATTTTCTCGGCTTAATTTATTTTGCAGTTAACAGTATTTTCCCGAATCACGGCAGTGACAACATTGTGTCGTCACGTCTTGTCTCGTCTTAGGCGCCGTACTGTGCCGCGCAGGAGTGCCACTCTACGAAAAAGAAAAGGCATCGTTGCATTTTTTATTACGAATGTTACATACTTAGGCTGGTTATTATACTAACGGCAAAAACTTTATCTCATAAATAACCTCATATCATTCAATAAACAATAGCGTTTTTAGAGTTGTAGTGCGTGTATTCAATTCAGTGATCCTCGTTCGAGCTGTTGAGTATGATCTAAAACACTGGATATAATATTTTGAAGTGAATTTACCAATAAGTTGTCCCGGTAACTAAGAAATACAATATGTCTACGATCTAGATTAGGTTGGTGAGATCAATTTTGAAGTATGGTGCCAAAGTTGAATGCTACTGAAAAAAATAAGTGAAAAATAGTAGTATCACAGATTGGCCTTCAGGGGACCACGCTATACTTTCGTTTTAAGAATTTCAGGGACTTCGGCCTGAGAAATTATAAAGTCGCAAATATCTCAGAATCTAACTTTAAAATCTGTTCAGTATTGGAAATCTGATCAGCTGTGGAGTATTCTCATCCTCCATTACTATTTTAAAATTCTTTGAGATTGGTGAACGGCTGCCTAGTGTAATTTCGTGGATTTCTTCTGGGGTCATTTCTTCAACCACGCGACTGTACATGTTTATTTTTGCCCGCCTCAGAACGGAACCGCTCATCGTATATATTCCACGAAGTTTTGTATTACTCTCCACTATTGCAAAGACGTCACCATTGGATGTTGATAACACAGTTTGTTCTTCGGTTGGCATAGGCAGACGGCCAGAAGTTCCTGTTTTCATTTCAATTGGTTCATTGCGAGGAAAAGTGTATCTTTGAATTTCATATCGCCGGAACGGATTTTTGTACGGAATGAGACGCACAAATCTGAGTTCTTCAGGTTTATATTTAAGTATGCGTGAAAACGAATAATTTGAAGGAGGTGACCTGGACCTGTCACGAAGTAAAGGCTCGTCAGGAGGCGAAAACCTGTTCGAAGAACCCGGAGAATTAGGTCTGCCAAGAGAATGAGAAATTCCTGAACGAGGAACACCAAGGCGAGGGCTTGATATCTGTGAACTCAAATCTGAAAAAATAGGGCTTTATATTTTCTTAAATTAGATAATTGTATTTTGGTAAGAGTGGTACATATTGGCTGGCTCCGGAAATCATTTTCGCGATTTTGGTGCGAATACCAAAAAATAGAATGTCCTCTAAATTTTAGCCGAATTGGTAATATTTACCCATCACCCGAGGTACTTGAAGTTTCCTATAGAAGAAACATGGGAGAAAATGTACAAAAAAGTTCAATTTGCTTAACTTTTTTAGTTTATAGGATTACAAAGCCCGGGCTGAAGCCCTTATATTTTGGTTCAGGAACCATTCGTACTGGATCGTATTCAAATGAATAGACTCGGATCAGACCGAATTTTTGACATGATATAGGAATTTAGGAAAATAATTTCAATTCTGTTTTAGAAGAAAGGAATCCAAAAAGGTTTCCTGTTTAGGCACATAATTATAATTCTTTTACAAAATTCTCTGTTTCAAATCAGATTTGTAATTTTTATCACCAAAAATTATCTAATTGTAGGTGCCAAGCTTGTCCTCATCAGATATTTACATTTCATCAGATTAAATTTGAAGGCAAAAATGAACCTAATGAATTCTTCAAACTGGCATCACATTTTATATATTTTTTTATGTTTTAGCTGAATTATATTTAAAAATTTCTGTTTCAAGGTCAAAATTATAGTTATTTACGAGATTTTTTCATGCATGATTAATTTTTTCCCTGTCAAAACTAAGAATTATAATTCTTCTCGAAAATTTTCTATACCAAATCACAATGATATTAATTTCCGATATTCCCAATTCCAAGTCAGAATTATATTAATTGAAAAAAATTTCTACTACAAACTAAGAAATATAGTAACTTTCTTTTAATTAAATTTGCAATAGGGAACTATTTTCGGAAATTCCCGTTTCCAAATCACAAGTTTTCACGAAAAAATCGACCTAATTCAAATTTTTTTTATGAATTGAAATATCTATTTCTTTAATTCTCATTAGCGGAGTCGAATGAGGTTTATACCTCAGAACCTGGCATCTGTCAACGAATTTTTATGAAACTTTTTGCATTGTGCTGTTTATAGTACGTACTCAGAAGTTAAAAAGCAAACATTTTTGCTTTTTTGAAAATCATTTCTTTCTCTTCAAAAATTAAAGAAATATATTAAAAAGTTAAATAATTTGAATAAAATAAATCTGAAAGTCACAAAAATATGGTGTATATAAATTTTGGGTTAGCTGATTAAGAATGTTAGATCAACAAAATGCAAAATGTCGGACTGAAAATTTTTAACATTTATAGACCATTTTGCAAGAACAAATATTAAAGTGTTCATATTTGGCATAAATAATTCTGAAGGTATTGGAAATTTATTGAAAATGTGCTTGACGAGTAAAACCGAGTAAACCGAGTAAACCACCCCGAAAAATTGTTTTTGACGATTGTTTAGCAGACGGTGCTTCCGACAAAAATGAATTAGTACGAATAAATAAAACATTAAATTCATAAAATTTGGCCTTGTAATCTTAATTTTCCGAAAAAATCATCGATAGAATCTGAATGTGTTCATAGATTTTATTTTCAAAGAATAAAGGCAATTTATCCAATAGTTTTTTGCAAGTAATTGATGAATTAATAACTTTGGTGCTTCCCTTGGCCAGGACCATATGTGACAAGCGGCAAGTCACATTTTTGGCATGCAGAGTTGCGGCAAGTTACATGGCTTCTCTTATTCGGAAAAATTTAAAGTCCACAAAAAATTATTGAAATTTAGTGGTGTGACTTAAATAATTGCTGCGACTAATTAAAGAAGTGTCTTCTCGCACTTTTGCCATTTTTTTATGGTGTTCAATTTCGGCAATTGTGACTTTCCGCAAATGCGACATGTCGCAATGTGACGTGCCAAAACTACATTATACCACAATTACTACACTACTACAATACTAAAATTACTACTATTTCCAACAACATGGAGGTTACCTGTTTTGATTTTAAGGATTCTAAAATTCTTTGAGATTGGTGCATGGCCGCCTAATGGAGTTTCACGGATTTCTTCTGGGGTCATTTCTTCAACTGCACCGCTGTCCATGTTTATTTTTGCCCGTTTTCGAAAGGCACCTATTTCTTTATAGATTCCACGAAGTTTTTTGTTACCTTCCACTATTGCAAAGACGTCACCATTGGACGTTGATAATACAGTTTGTGCTTCAGTTGGCATAGGCAGAAGGACCTGATGTTCTCCTCTTACTTGAACTGGTTTATCGCGAGGAAAAGCGTATCTGCGAATTTCAAATCTCCGGGTGGGATTCGTATTGGGAATAAGCCTAATGAATCTAAGTTCTTCAAATTTATATCCAAGCACGTATAAAGAAGAATGGCTGTCAGGAGGAGACCTGGATCGTTCACGAAGTGGATGCTCAGCAGGAGGCGAAGAACTGATCGAAGAACCTCGAGCATGATGTTTGTCAGGAGAAGAAATTTCGGAACGAGAAAAATGAGGCCCAGGGTTTGAAGTCTGTGAGCTCATCTCTGCAACAAGAAACAGAGCTCTATATTCTCTTACAATCTTATGTTGGAAAGTAATCAAAATTAACCTATACTTAAAAAGGCTAGTCTAAATTAGTTTCATTATAATCTGATTCAATCTAATTTAACCATGATTCGAGTTTCCACTTGCGATTCAATTTAGAAACGTCACTTCACATTTAAAATAATATTAGTACAGCTTTTGAAACTTAGCCCAGCCACGATCGTTTTCGGAACGATCGATCCCGACGCAACTAAAGGTATATGTTTTCCGACCCGTCCCTTTTCACAGCATCAAAAGATGATCGAGTCGGGCAAGTCACGCTTTAGAATTAACGGTGAGCACGGCACGAATGAGAATTTTGTTTCAATTTGCCTTCTTTACGACCTATCTCTGTGAGAGTCAAATCCAAGGATAGACCAAGGTTTCAAACCCGAATGAGTAATATTACTTATTTGAAAGAATGTAACGCTCTGAAATCTGTCTCAGAAAGGGCCGTGAGTGGCCGGCATGAAAGTCGAAATTGAACTCAAGAGAAAAAGCCTCATACCAGTGAGCCGACCGAGTGAGCTACCACGCTCAACACTGCTACCGCTACACCCTAGCGATGTACAGGTTTTGAGCGACACACCCAAGGAAATGAGACCATGTGGAACAATACCATCAGGGACAAACTACTAACAACTACAAATCTTAATAGGAGTAGCATTAAAGCATAAAACTTGTTTTGGATTTTAACTGAATCAGATTGAATAGGCTAACAAAATTATTAGCAGCAAGGGTTTATTTTCTTATAATGACAAATTTCTGTGTTAATAAATATGATGGAAAAGTTGGAAATTTTAGATTTTTTTTTATTGAAGTGCAAACAACGAAAATATAATCTAAATCGTTGAAAACGCATGCATGATGAACCGAATGTTAATCATTTGTTTGATTCACAAAACGTTTGCTGCAAACAAATATTAACAAATATGTGATTTTTTCTTGTTCATCAGCTCTGCATTTTTTTCAACAAAGACAAAAGGAATCAACAGAGAGTACTATATCATCAAAAAAAATTTTTAAAAACTGACACTCATAATTGTTATAAACAAATTATGTAAACCTATCATCAAAATTTACGTTTTACTGACAAAAATTGTTTTCTTGCAATCACACAATACTACCAAGGACAAAGGAATGCCACAATGGTATATATTCTAAGTTCTAATTGTTAACTGTAATTGTTTTAAAAAATAATGGCTTTAACTACCAATACAAATTTGTTGTATATGTTTAATATTAACTGTTATTATTAATAGTAAACATGTTTTATGTTCGTAAAAAAACAGTATATTTGTGCCACTCGGAAATGAATAGAACGATTTAACGAGTGTGAAGTTTGCTGCCTGAGCAAAGCGAAGCGACGGAAAACAAAAAAGCAGTTTTTGAGTGAAATGAAAAAAAAAAAAAAAATTATTAATAAAAAATACATCAAACATATATGAACGATACATAAAAACAAGAAGTCACTTATTTGCCACGTCTACGTTCGTTGACTTCGGTTTCGGCTGAGAAAAAATTTTAAATTATGGTTTATACATTCATTAATAATTATTGAAATTAATAACTATAAAATGAACTTTCGTCATCAGAAAATATATTCAAGACAAGAACAGTGACTACCATTCAATTTTTTTTGAAGAAAATAAAACATTTCAATCGTTATTTATAGAAATACTGCAAATATAGGGCTTTCATCAATGTATTTTGGCCACAAAAATTACAGTTAACAACTAGAATGTGCCATTCATAACAAGTTAGTATTTCTGCGTCTTTAACAGTATTGTACGAATATAAAAAAAAAATTATCAATAAAAAATGCATATTTGGAGAATTTATTTACGTAATTTGTAAATAACAATTACAGTTAACAATTAAAAGGTCAAATTCATACCACTGAGGTATCCGTTTGTTCCTAATAGTACTGTATGATTGGAACAAACATTAAAAAAAAAATGTGAATTTTGACGATATGTTTACTTTCTTTTTATAACAATTATAAATGTCCATTTTTTTAAAAAGATAATGATCGCTGTTGATTTATTTTTTTAAATAAAAAAATGTAGCGGTGATAGAAAAGAGAAACCACATATTTGTTTATAAAAATTTTCACAGCAAACTGTCTGTTAATCAAATAAAGTATTTGCAATCGGTGAATACTTATTCATCCGTTTTCAATGATTTAGTTTATATTTTTATTGCTTACACTACAATAAAAAATAATAATTTGAAATTTCCTTTTTTTCCGCCACATTTATTACCACAGCAATATGTTTTAAAATAAATGAATATCAGATTTAAAATTGAGTACTTAAAAAAAAAGAAACTTGAAATCGGGTACAAAATGTATCCTCTGGACGAATTGGACCACAAATATTCATTTCTGGACCACTGTGCAAGGATAGAATTATATAGAATCGGATAGAATATAAAACGATCGGTTTTTACAGGGTGCAATTTGATAGAAGCGGTTAGCCGCACATAGAATCTAATAGAATCAAATAGGATTGGATAAAATCGGATAAGATAGAGATCATTGCATTGCATCGAATTGGATAGGAAAGAATCCGTAGCACCAGATAGGATAATATAGGGCTGGCTATAGGCACATATAGGACGAAGTCGGATAGGATCGCATACACTTCGATAGGATCGGACTGAATCAGACGCGTCGAGGGTGAGTTTCTTAGATAGATTTTGAAATTATCGAGGAAAACTACGCAAAATCAGTTTCGAAATTTTCTGAAAAATTCTGGTAGATATTTTCGTTCAATTTCAAAATCCACCAGAAAATATAAATAAATTTGAAAACTGACATAGGTTTACTTTTTTCTTGAGTTTTTTCTAAGTTCGTACTAATCTGGTGCATTTATTTTGAACTTTTATATTTTGTGCCCATTTCTTGGAGAAGAGAAATTTGGATCTATTTTTAGGAAAAATGGAAATTCGCATCTTTTTGCAATAACAAGATCAGATGCGAAAAAAGTCAAACACGCAAAATTGTTCCACTTCATAAATCCTGAAAAAAAGATTCTGAGCACTTTTATCCATCTTGCGTTTTTTTCTAAATTCAAAATTAATCATCGGGTAGATACATAGTAAATATTTTAGGTAACCGGATATTCGGGCAAATTGTAATTTGCGGAAAGCTTAAAAATGTACTCAAGATTAAGGATATATTACATTATTATATTTACCAATAGAATTCAGGATAACGGCCAAGGATAATACGAGCATAGAAACAATCCTCATCTTTTCAAATCAGATTAAAACTGATTAATGTATTAATAAAGGATTTGATTAGAAAATGTAACTGATGAATATTCTAGTACTTCATTATATACAATAATGTTATAGTCGTTATCTCTTGGATTGTAGGCATCAAGACTGTCCTTATCAGATATTTACATTTCATTAGTCAGTTTCAAGGGGAAAAAATACTTATTAAATAGCTTAAGACTAATATCACAATTTATGTAATATATTACGTTTCAGCGAAATCCTTCGTTTACTTTGAAAAGAAATATGTGACCGTCCGCGAAGATAGGGCTCTAACGAGGAAACAACCGATTTTCAGTTTTTTACACCAATCGATAGTTTTTTATTTGCTCTTTCATGATAAAAAATATTATCCACATCTGGAAAATTCAAATTTTTATTAAACTGCAAACTGAGGCACTCTTACGGAGTTCTTGTGTTGGAACTGTTCAGTCGCTTCTTCTTTAAAATAAAGCTACCACGCGTTAGGTTTTTTTTTGCGAACGGTCACATGCAGTGTCTACTATAATTTTGGAAATAAAATTATAATTCTGAATTTGGTAGAGGAATTTGAAAAAATTCTATTCTTTTAAATTAGAATTATTTTTAGCATTCCGGTTTCATGTCAGAGATTCCCTAATCCAAATCAAATGATAATTGTTTACACAAATTTGATTTTATATTTAATTTATTTAATCCCAATGCAAACTCAGAACTGGAATTTTTCCGATAAATTCCGTATATAAAGTCACAATTGAATTCATTTCCGTGATTTCCAGTTGCAAGTCAGAATTATATTCAATTACAAAATTTCAAATTATAATTTGGAATTATAGTAACTTTCTTTTTTCAAAATTTGGATAAGGAAAGTTTCATATTCGCATCAACATGAAGTGAACGTGAAGTGAAAATAATCATTCTTAACGTATATTTCTGTTCTAAAGGAAACCTAAAATGAAAATTACAATTCTTCTAGGAACTTCTCTGTCCAAAGTATAAATTCTAACTTTGCTCAGAAGTTGCCCGTATCAAGAAAAAAAATTATAATCCTCTACTAAATTCATCGTTTGAAAGTTGAAATTATAATTCTCCACAAGAATTTCCTGTTTTCATTGTCAAAATTATAATTGTTAACTGAAATTTCCTGTCCCAACTGAAAATTTGTTTTTATGACACATGCATGATTTCAGCCCTTTTCGATGCCTATGAAGCGGAGCTAAAGCTCAATTTCTTACTCCCTAGGGAGTAAAAAGTACTTTTTACTCCCTAGGGACTGAAAAGTGACGTCAGAGGTGAATAATGAAAATTAAACATCTATGAGCTCGCATTTACGATAATCAGCTCACTCACTGTAAAAACCGTGAGGAAATTTTGGTTACAGAGAACAGAATCTTGCGTTGATTGATATCGCGTTAAATGATCGTGTTTTGAGGAAATTCCCTATTTTTATTGGAAATTTAATCAGAATTGAAGAAATTAGCTATAGGCTTTTATTTTTTATCTGAATTGGAGGAGGGTCTTTTTATTTAAAGCATTTTTATTAATATATCAATTGAATTGAATCCGGGCTTCTTTATTCATAACATTTCTCTTAGAATGAAGGTGAATTTTTTTTATTTTCAGTATTTTTATTCAGTTCGAGAAAATAAAATTTTAGTATTTAGTTTAGTCCTAAATTGGAAGTTAAATTTTTTTAAACATTTTCATTAATATGTATTTTAATTTAATTAAAGGGGTTTACCATTACTTTACACATTAATAACAGATTTAATGCCTTCACGATGATTTATTATAATAAAAGGAGGCGTTTCGGGTTTCACTCGTGAGCAAAACTGCGAATCTTGCGGACGTTTCATGAACATTCACTGGATGAACTACACAAGTTCTTCGATTTCATCAATCAATTACACCCTAATATCCAATTCACCATGGAAATTGAACAAAACGGAAATTTTTTTTCTTGGGCGTACTAGTTTACAAAAGATCTGATAACACATTAGGACATAAAGTTTACAGAAAACCCACCCATAAAAACAGATACCTACCTGCCTCCTCCCATCACCACCCACCTCAAAAACAATCGGTCTTCAACTCCCGTGTATACAGACCTGTCTCTATAACAGATAAAGATAACTTACAAAAGGAATTTGTAAAACGTTAAACAAATGCTAATACAAAACGATTACACAAACAAACAAATTAATGAAACAATAAGAAAACACACTCAAAGAACAATTCACCACAACCTACTAAAGAAAGAGCGAGAAAAACGACCACCATCCTGCCCGACATTCAAGGTATCACAGAACAAATAGGACAAATTCTCAACAAACAGAAAATCCAAATCATATTTAAACCACCTGCAAAACTAAGACAACTTCTAAACAACCTTAAAGATAAAAAGGCACCTCTCATTGATCCGGAAGTATATAAAATCCCTTGCTCTTGTGGCAAAGTCTATATTGGAGAAACCGGGAGAGCCGTGAGCCAACGTGTAAAGAAACATGAGAGTGAAGTCAGGCTAAAACATATCACGCAATCTGCACTAGCTGAGCATCATATTGAAACGGGAAATATAATTTTATTTCAGGAAACAACAGTCATTGCAAAAACATACAATATTTTTCTAAGAAAACGTAGAGAAGCAATTGAAATCTTAAAACACCCTAATAACATCAATAGGGAAAATGTATAGAATACCAATCCGATTCGGCTTTCCGTCCTCCCAGGTTTTTCAAAAATTGGTTGGCCAATTAGGTTCCACCAGTCTCCACGGTGGGGGGCTTTGGTCAATCGCAGGCATCGTAACTAAGAAGAACTGTAATATTCTTGGAACGTCGGCATGATTCGTAGTTTTGCACATGATTGAAACATTTTTATTCAATTCGAAGAATGGAAACTTTGGTATTTAATTTGTGTCTTAATAAGAATAGGGAATTTTTTCTTTTAATTTATTTATGAATTTGAATAGGGTCATTATGTATTTTGAACATGTTTATTGAGCTAGAGGAAAAAAAAATCTTGGTTTATAATTTTTTTCTGAATTGAAGGAGGGTTTTTTTTATTTTTAACATTTTGGTGCATATCTTAATGTTAATGTGGTTCATAAAAACAAATATTAACTCATTGTAACAACTAATTTTTGTTACTTTATTATTAATTTATATCAATACTAAATCTTTTGAAAGTTATATCCTCACTCCAAATAAAGAAATATCAACTTTTCTATTACGTATTTTACTTTCTAAGATTCGTAAATGCTAACTGAAAAAGGTATATCTCAGAAAACACATTACTTTATTCAAAAAATAATATCGTGTATGGAGTTAAAAGAATTTATACAGAGGTTGATAACTTTTTCAAACATTTCGAAAATATATCGAAGCCATCTACTTCTAGATCGGCCTACATGGGTCATTCCTCCATAAGGGGACAACATCATACTTTTTTTTAGCACTTTGGGGACTTCAGCGTAAAAAATTGGAAATTAAAAAATATATCAGAATCTAACTTTCAAATCTGTTCAGTATAGGAAATCTGATCAAATGTGGGGAGAGTCAATTACCCTTACTATTTTGAAACTCTTTGAGATTGGTTTTTGGAGACCTAATGGATTTTCCTGGGTTTCTTCTGTGGTCATTTCTTCAACCGCGCCGCTGTCCATGTTCAATTTTGCGCGTTTTAAGAAGATAGTTTTCGTCGAGTATATTCCACGAAGTTTTCTATTACCCTCGACTATAGCAACGACATTACCATTAGCCGTTGATGATACATTTTGTGCGTCAGTTGGAATAGGCTGAAGGACACTATTTGCTCCTCCTAATTTAATTGGTTTATCGCGAGGAAAAGTGTATCTTAGAATTTTGAATCGCTGAAGCGGATTCCTATTCGGAATAAACCGAATAAATTTAAGGCCTTCAAGTTTATATTCCAGTATGTATACAGAAGAATTATTGGCAGCAGGAGACCTAGACCTATCACGAAGAGGAGCTTTGGCAGCAGGAGGGGACCTACACTGTAATAAAAAGTATCATTTCAAGACTAGTTTTCGGTATTGAAACAGTCCTCCAAAAATATAGTCTCGGGTGGCTCCATTCTAATTCCACTTTATTTTGATGCCGATAAACGACGTTTTAGTACAACTTTTTTGGATCAAAACAGGACTGAAGTGAGGATCAAATTTCAATGACGTAACGTAGCATATGGGAACGTCAAACGTCCGCGAGCTGTCACTGTAACTTTTTTCGTCTTGTTTTGACGGTTATATGGCTTTCGTCATGTAGAGTCGTTACAAACTCTTAAAAATGTAACAATAAAACGGTTTCTTTATAAAATTATTGTGAAAATGGCCCTGTGGAGTTTTCTACTGGTGTTTCTAAGTTTATTCATCACATTAATTATGCCAAAGTGTATCGATCCCGGGTGCGAATCAGGTTACAATAGTGAACTCAAAGAACCTGAATATGAAAAAGATAATATTTTCATCGTTCCGGAGGACCCAGCTATTAAAGCTTTATGGCAAAAAGACTTTCTCCACGAGAAAATCCTAAAAGGACCTAATGATACTATTTTGAGAATGGTAAGTGATTATGTAATTACCGTAAAACTGAAATCAAAATTTAAAGATAAAACAAAAGTAAATTCTTTTTTATTCAATAAACTGTATTTATTAGGTATTTTCACTTATTACTCGTTTAAAAAAAGTAACATTAATTTAAGATTTTGGTCGCATGAATTGTTAAAGAAGGAAAATTGAGGTTAGTATCATACATTTTGTAGCCTTCTAATTTAATCCTGAAATTAACGGCACTTTTTTGTATCCTACTCAAAGAAGACATTGACTAGACTAACTTGGTACATATTTTTTATTCTGAAAATTACTAAAAATATGAATAAATTGTGTTTGTTGTTGCACTTGCTGGCGGGAAAACAAACCGAATTTTGTTGAAACGAGTAGTAAGTGAAAATACCTAATAATGCAGTCTATTGAATAAAAAAGAATTTTATTTGTAAATTTTGATTCCGATTGTACAGTAAATATATAATTATTTACCTTTAACAAACTAGTGCCATCGGGTCCTTTTAGCATTTTCTCGTAGAGAATGTCTTCCTTTAAAAAATGTTTACTATAAACGAACTGGCCAGCTTTCACGGTAAATTTTTTCAGAATTAAAGCTTTTTGCCATAAAGCTTTAATAGCTGGGTCTATCGAAACGACGGAAAAATTAATCTTTTTCATATTGAGGATCTTCGGGTTCTCCGAGTTCACTTTTTTAACTTGATTTGCACCCCGCAGCGATACACATCGGCATAATTAATGCGATAAACATAAAAACAGTAGTAGAAAACTCCACCGGGCCATTTTCACAATCCTTGTTTAATGTATTACATTACAGGTCAAATTTGTCAAAAATTAAAAGAGGAACTGCGTTGATTGCAAATCCGCACTATTTTATTCTGCAAGCGACGAAAGTGTAGGTCAAATCCAAATTAATCATGCAGTGGCAAAATTAATCACTTTAGATCAAAATTACAATCTCCAGTACCCGAATTTTAAACTCTTTGATTTTATAAAATCAATCGAAAACTCGTTTTCTCTGCATTGCAAGTAAAGTCATGTTTTTGACTTAGTCTTGAATGATTTTTATAAACTCAAGTTTTGCTTTTCTTGTGCAGAACATAGGAAGGAAGTTTTGGCCTACACTTTTCACTTATATTTGCAGAATAGAATGCGCCAGTTTGCTAAAATTTCTTTAGCTGATTCCAAAAAAAAGGCTAATATGCAGAAAAAGAAATTATCAAAATTAGCTGAAACCTAATTCTAATTCGTAATTTATTAAAGACTTCGAAAAATAAGTTGCCAAAGATGAAAATATTCATTATTGGTCTTTCTTTGAGAGTGACTATACAAATTAGAGGTGTGCAGTCGTTTATTCGAATTTGTAATACAAATTTAGACACGCCTGGAAAGTTGTTTTTTTCGAAATAGAACAAAATTTAAATGTACATCAAACAGGCTTGATTTCTTAAGCTATTAAAATTTCTAAATCAAAATAACTCCTTTTTTTTTGTAAAAAAATGACTCCAAACCTCAAATTGAATATTTGAAATTCGATTTATTCGAATATTCGAACAAGTCGAATTTCGAAGATTCTACTTGAATTTTTGATACATTTTTACACAAAAAAAAGTTATTTTGATTTTAAAAATTGTAATAATTCAAGGAAATCAAGGCGGTTTGATGTACAGTTAAATTTTTTTCTATTTCGAAAAATCCAATGTTCCAAGCGTTCTTGAATTTGTATTAAAAATTCGTATAAACGACTGCACGGCTCTATTCAAAATTTTCAAATATTTTAGCTTGGTTAGAAAGTCTATTTGATTTTAAACATATATCATTTCGTTATTTGTAATACAAAATAATATTTTAAGATGTATCATATTACTTTTTTGCAATATATAGATATAATAATTATATTTATTATATGGGTTATTCTTCACGCGGAGGGCACTTGAAAAACAGACGATTTTTTCAGTGACCCCAAAAACATATAATAAACATGGTCTGACCCCCGGACTTAAAAAAAAATTTTATGAGGTTTTTTGAGGTTACTTCAGAACCCTGACGTGCGTGGGGTTTTCGGACCTCGGATTCGGATTCAGCGACCCCAAAAACATATAGTAAACATGGTCTGACCTCCAGACCCGGAAAAATATTTTTTATGAGGTTTTTTGAGGTTATGTCAGAATACTGACGTGCTGGGGTCTTTTTAACCTCGGATTCGGATTCTCTGTTCATTTGCTTCGAGTTTAATTAACAGAATAAGCATAATTTCCAAAAAAACATTTATAAGGAATTAATGATAATCGTTTATAGTTTTAACTCAATTAAGTACATAGAAATAATCAACGAGATGTGAATCTAACTCGCAAGCACGTCGTGTGAACACGCCGGTATAAACCTAACCTAAATCTGTCAAATGAAATTCAGGATCTTCAGGATCGTAACAAGTCGTAATTAGGTATTTCAGCTTTGGGTGGGCGAAATCCAAGACTCCGAGATGTCTGCACACCGAGGGCCAAACAATAATACCAATTGCATGGGACAAAACTGTATTTTTTTATTTAGACAAAAATTATTTTTCCTTATAAGTTTTCATGATTGAAATAGCTTTTTAATAATAAAAATATTATATCTAAATTACGTATTTCAGGGTAGGTGGGGGAAATGCAAGATGTCTGCAAGCCGAGGGCCAAATAATAGTACCAATTGCATAGTACGAAACTTTATTTTTTCAATAATTAAAAAAATAACTATTTTTTAATGTAAGTGTGTTTGCACATTATTTTTTATTTTCTAAAAGCTATTCAATTAGATAAAAATAACGATTAAAAAAATTTGTCATGATTTTATTATGTAATTAAATAGCTTTTTAAAAATAAAAAATAATATCCAAATACACTTATTGTGGAAAGCCATCCGGGTATCTCCAATTTCAGTCCTTAACCCTACTTTCCCGAGGAAGATGTGATTTGAACACCTAGACTACTAGGATTAACCATTGAAACAGTACGACCTTTGAAAAGCCATCCGGGTATCTCCAATTTCAGCCCTTAACCCTACTTCCTCGAGAAAGATGTGATTTAAGCACCTAGGCTACCAGGAAGGACCTTTGGAAGAACATCCACCTCATTACTTTTCAATCATTGTAATATGAATTTTTCATTACTGAATAATAATTCAAAACGACTTTACAAACTTTTGTAACTTTTACAATTAAAAAAATTAATTCTATGCATCATTTTCAATTTAAACGTTGTCTTATATTCAAATAAATGATTAATATTTATTATATTTATTAGTATGTAATAATTACATATTTATTCACCAGTTTCCTCTTTTTAAAATAATGCCACCTTTTTCCCCTTTTCTATTTTCTCTATCACATTTCAAAAGTAAAAGAAAATTTAAACAATGAAGAATTCTCATAAAAGCATGAAGTTGCAAGCAATTGAAACAATACATCCTATGCATTATTTTAGTTCTCTAGTACGTACCATTTTTCAATCTGAAGTTAGCAAAGTACGAGACCTTCCAGAAGAACGAAGTCTGTCAAAAGTATAGGAAATTCCGGAACGAGGTGTACCAGGCACATGGTTTGAAGTCTGTGAACTGCACTCTGCAACAAGGAACATAGATTTAAAACAAGTGTATGATGGTCAGGGTGGTCCTTATCTACTTTATTTAACAAAGTTTTTCCTATTCTAGTGCAAATACCCAAAAATAAAATGTCCTCTAAATTTTAGTTAAATCGGAAATATCTACCCTTTGATCCAGGCGCTTCAAGTTTGCCATGAAATGAACACAGAAGAAACTGTGCAAAAACGTATAATTCACGTAACTTTATGAGTTTTTAGATTTTCATAGCCCGACGCTGAAAATCTTAGTTTTTCTAGTTTGGATCGGATGTCCGTTCGTCCTTCAGAGTTTTCTGCCGGCGATAAGATAGAATAGAATCGGATAGGACAGGGTCAGGTTGATTCTGAAAGAATTGGATAGGAACAGCTAGAGGAAGACTTAGGACCAAGACAGATGGAATCAGATATGATAAGATGGGATTGGATTGAATCGGGCAGAATCAAATAAGTTTATATAAAATTGGATAGCATCAGATATAACCAAATATAATCGGATTGAACACTTCATTATTGGATTGAATCGGATACTAGCGGATAGAATCGGATAGACTGATCGGATAATATGATTTATTTGCAATCTACTGCAAACACTATATTTTCTGAGTAAAATAAAAATATAAATTAGTTAAAATTTTTAAAAACTATATTAAATAGAGCTCGAAATCCTTTCTGGTAGCCCCATGTCGCCTATATTGACTAATTTTTATTCAAATTAATCATCCACATAGGTTGATAATCTTTACGTCATGCTTAAAATATCTTCATGTAGAAAAACTTTTAATTTTCAAAATCTCCTCAATTTCCCAACAATTAAATGACAAAAATTGTTTTTTTATAGTTATTATAACTAAGCATGATTAAACATTGTAAAAAAATCTGCTTGCTCGATAATGTCTTCACCATTTAGAATTAAAAGTCAAAGCGTCGACAACTGTCATTTCGTGAAAGTGAATTCTCTTTTGTTAAATCTTCTTTGGCTTTAACGATCATATTCTCATCACGTATCTTGTGCTTCGCGCTTGATTTAGTCTAGAGTGCGAACTTTTCTACATTGAGTTCAACTGTATTACATCAAATGTATATTACATTTATTTTTGTACCTAGGTCTGGGACTGCTTATGCAGATATTGCAAAATAAAGAACAAATTTTATTTTTCATGAATACTTTAATATTTGTACTTTATTTTGTATTGATTTTTATTCTCAGCTACCCTAAAAAATGTATCGTTTCAATAAATTTATATTATTACAGTTGATGAAACAAATGTATCTTTATTGTCTTGTTTTCATAATAGAAAAAACTGCGCATCCTATTAAAAAAAAATTTCTTAATGAACATTTTATCGCGCCTTGTGTCGTTTATCCAAGAAATTAATTTGTTCATTTTTAATATTATTTTTTACAATTGTAACAAAAAATACGCATCCAATCAGAAAATAATTAATGAGAAACTTGAAGATCTTTTTTGGGTGAACAACTTTTGTTCAATAATTTTTTTTCTAACCTTGTGTCAGTTTTAAAAATTTCATTTAAAAAAATGTATTTTATCCCTTAAGGTTAAAACAAAAACCACGCATCCTATCAAAAAGTGATTATTAAAAAATTTGTAGATCTTTTTTGGGTGGACAATTTTTTTCATTCGTCTTTTTTCGTAGCTTGTGTCGTTTGCCTACAAAATTTAATTTTTCATTTTTAATGTTGTTTTTTATGAATAAAAGAAAAACTACGCGTCCTATCAAGAAGTGATTAATAGCAAATTTTTATCTCTTTTTTTGGGTGAACAGCTTTTGCCTATTAATTCTTTTTATACCTTGTGTTATTTCTCCAAAAAATTAATTTTTTTATTTTTCATGTTATTTATGACAATTAAAATAAAAAATACTTGCACTATCAAAAAACGATTTACAACAAACTTATTGCTCTGTTTTGGGTGAAAAAATTGTGTTTTTATTCGCAGCTTGTGTCCTTTGTCCAAAAATTAATATTTTTTATTCTATTTATTACGATTAAATCAAAAACTACGCGTTACATCAAAAAATAATTGATGAGAAATTTATATATCTTTTTATTGTGAACAACTTTTGTCTATTTATTTTTTTCATAGCTTGTGACGTTTGTCCAAAAATTCAATTTTTTTTCTTTAATGTTGTTTGTAACGGGTAAACCAAAAGCTACTCGTCCTATCAAAAACGAGATCTTTTTTGAGTTCACAATTTTTGCTTTTTTACCTTTTTTCGTATCTTGCATAGTTTGACCAAAAAATGAAGTTTTTGATTTTTCATTATTTTTTGAGCGATCAAAATTTTAATTTTTGATTTTTCAAGGAAATCCATAAAGTTTTTATGATGATCTCGTAGAGTAGAACTTTTAAGTAGGCACGTTTTTCTTTTCTTGACTTTTTTTCATATCATGCGTTGTTTGGCTTAAAATTTTTTATTTCCTTTGTTTTTTTTTCAATTCTGAAAATGCTATAACTCTGATTTTTTCTCTTTGTGAAGAAAATGGTCTCAAAAATTAAAAAAATGCGCTATCTTTTTGAATTTTAATCGAAAATAGCTGGCTAACGAACTTGATCTTCAGTTTCCGACACTAAAAGGTTGTACCAAAGGCCAATCTCATAGATTAATTCTTTCAAAAGTCATCATTTTTTAAAACATCACAATTTTTCCAATTCTATATTTTTGGGCTTAATTCGGACATTCGAATGTTCCTTACTAATTCTGGTGAATTTGACGGATAGGATACCTTCCTTATATCAGCAGACATTTCTTTCCAATTTCGAAAATGTGAAAAGAAGATTTTCTGAAAAGCCCACCTTTATAATTTTTGCATTGCTTTATGTAGGTCAACGCATTTTTCAAGCCAAAAGAATTTTTTTCTATAAATATCATTTTCGAATTTTTTATCCTAAGCGATGCAAGATGTCACAAAGGAACAAAAGGAATTTTTTGTAGAACATTTTATTCCTTCTAGAAGGCCAAATTGAAAAGAATTTTTGTTTTAAACCTTGTTAATGTTTAGCGTTCCTAATCTTTTTAAATGGATTACGAAAGAGAGCAGTAAAAATCACAAGCATCTGAACATTTTATTATCTAAATTAGGTCAAAAACTTTATAACTTCAAAGACAAAATTCGTGATTTGTAAGAAATCGGTGTCAAAATTTAAATAATATTTACCACAAAGTAACGGATATTATCCGTAAAATTGTGTATTTTTTTTATTTAAACGAAAACATACGTGTCGACTAATTCCCTCTGAGAGCAAACAAATTTTTTGGCCAAGAGATTCTGCGCTTCGAAGTGCAGAACCTGCTTGATTTGAAGTGGATTTTATCCATATAAAAATCCCGAAAATGAAATTTTCTAAAATTTGTTCTTTCTCATTCGAATCACCATTTGATGAAGATGACTAAAAAGAACCATTTATTTGACTCTGCGTATTTGCCATTTACTTACAACAACAATAACTTGTCTAAAAAAGGAAAAAGAAACTAGATTAAGACACAAGCATAAATGAAAATTTTCAACACAAATAATTTTGTTCAATTTTTTAATGTAAAAAATTTCTATCCTCATTGGAAGCAGAAAACATTCTTTAATCTTTAAATATGTTTTGGAGTGATTGATGCCTGAAACAAACGAATAAATTCTTTGGTTCTTTATTATTATACCATTAAGCCATTCGCCTTTCGGGATAGACGTGACTCGCTCGGCGAGGAAAGGAGTAATGTGAGAAAGGAGTTATAGGTTTTTCATATTGATCTAGAATTCTAGTGTTATTTATTTGAATAACACGTTCGTTCCGCAACACTGCTCCGACCCAGGTTGCTGATCAATCTCTCTAGCGATCACCCAAAGTGAAGAGCCGCACAAGGTCGCCATGTGAGGTTCCCCAGTCGGACCAATTAGTATCCAAGGTCTTTTGTTTTAGGCGTCATTCACTCTACTGAAACTCTTTTTACAACTATTTGTCGCCACACTTTTCCGTCCTGGCATACTTCTTTAGCTTCCTTCACGTCCATGCATTTCTTCATGCCAGCTCTCGTGTTTCTATGGCTTCTTATGTTTCTTCAAATTAGGGTCTCATTCACACATTCTAACCACCCTTTTGTCTGTCTTCCTCTGGGCATACTGCCATTTACTTTACCTTTATACAATTGTTTCGTCAGTCGTTCATGTTTCATTCTTTCAACTTGTCCAAACCATCTTAAATGATTTCCTTTCCATATGTCAACAAGTGTCTCTTCTGTACCACATTCTTTGAGGGTTATCTCGTTTACCACTTAGTCCATCAGTGTTTTTCCGCAGGTTGTGCGAAGAGATTTCATGCCAATCGCGTTAATTTTACTCTTATCCTTTCCTTGACATGTCCATGTCTCACTACCGTATATTACAGTCAGTACAAATATAGAATTATGTATTGCGATTTTAACTTTTCTAAATATATTTTCACTTCTGATAATGGACCCTGCTCTACAGATAACCTTCTTAACCTCATTTCTGCGCCTATCTAACTTGTTATTTATTTTTCTGTCACAAGCGAATAGTTTGCCCAGATATACGTACTTAATTACTCATTCTATTCTCTCATCATTTAGGACAATGCTGCACACTGTTTTTACACCTTTTCCTTCAAACACCATAATTTTTGTTTTATTCACGTTAATTTTGAGGCCCATACTCTTCATACTTGTATTCAGTTTGTTCAACATTCTCTGCAAGTCTTCGATTGATTCTTCTATAACAACCTTATCATCTGCAAGCGCTAACCCACGTACCCTTAGTGTTTCGAGATTCACACTTTCTTCGTCGAAGAGGGCCATTCTCAGACACTTGTCCATCAATATAATAAACAGCCATGAGGACATAACGCATCCTCGTCTAGCATCCTGCATTATATCGAGCCAGTCACTTAGTTTCCCATAAACCCTTACACTCGCTTTGATATCAGCATATATTGTTTGTATTGCTTGTAGAAGCCATCAATTGACCCAAAGTTTACTTCTATTAACCTTTTCAAATGCTTTTTCTAGGTCAAAAAATGCACAGAAAACTTTCTTTCCTACTCTCGATCTTCTTTATGTGATCTGTCTTGAGCTAAATATTTGATCCGTACATGATCTTCCTGGTATAAATTAACTTCGGTCTTCCTATATCTTTTCTTCTGTTATTTTCATTACTTATTTCTGCGTATAAGTATTCTTGAGTATATTTTACTTGTAGTACTTAATAAGCTGATACACCTGTAATTATTGCAGTTGCTTTCAGCTTTCAACGCGTCTACTATCCCGTCTGTATCATATAGCATTTCACCTCTGCTGTTTCTCATGCTGACAAACTATGAACTTTCACGTTCCTTCATCTCTTCAACAATGACATCCCTAAACAAGGTTGATACCCCCTCTGAATTTTTATTATCTGTTAGTGCTACCCAAGTTGCCTGATCTATGCGTTTGTTTATCTTATTCTGAAAATCTATTCGCACTTCCGGTTTCTGTAAATTATCGATCTTGATTCGCGTTTGTTTCGTTTTTTTTTTCTTCTCCATCCATGACCTAAGTTCATTTTGGAGACTAGAAGGTAATAAGGTAATAATGTAATAAGTATTGCATTCAGAAACCCTTATAACTCTTGTATCTTTTACTAGTTCTCTTAGTCTTTCATCCACAATAGCCATATCAATTATACTGTGGGTATTTTCTTTGCGCCAGGTGTACATGTGGATCATTTTATGTGTAAACCAAATATTTGTAATAACTATGCCCTCTGCTAAGCATGAGCTAACCAATCTTTCCCCGTTATAATTTTTTCTTGAATCCCCAAAATTACCTAGCACCGTTCCTGTATCTGTACCCTGACGTTGGACGCCGACCCATCCATTCATATTTCCTAGGAGAATGATTCTTTCACCATGATCGCAAGTACTTATTGTATCATTTAAAGTGTCCCAGAAGGCGTCTTTGACTCCTCTCGCATCACTATCAACTGGGGTGTAGCACGCTCTGATAAATAATCTTCTGATTCCTACCTGCATTCTAGCCCACAACAATCTGGTAGATACAAAATCATGACATTTTAGATGCTGTCTTGCTTTTTCTTTCATAATCAAACCGACCCCTTGACTATCGTATGATTCACTATCTACTCCTGACCATATTTCAAGTCTGCCTCTTGATACCCCATTTTCTATGTTTCTAGTGTCGCATCCCTTCTTCTTCGTTTCAGGTATACATAAAATATCTAGCTTCCTTACGTGCATAGTTTCTCGTAATTCTCTTACCTTAAGATCATTCACCTCTCTAGCATTCCAAACACCCACTCTCCATTCATCGCCTGAAACTTGACCGTTACATTTACCGTGTGCAAGCATTTCGTCCATTAAAGTTTCAGTCCATTCTGAGGCTATTTTATTGTTCGTATTATTCATTGTTTGAATTGTACAACCAACTACCACCTAATGCGAGAGATTTATTTTGCGAGTCGAAGTCATGCCCAAGTTAAGTATAATAATAATCATTAAACTTACATTGACTAGAATTCAGTTTAATTTTCTAGGAGTGGAGGCCATGGTTCAGTTGGGAGTGGCAATAGGACCGAACCGAGGCGACAACCAGGCAATGGCCCCAGACAAACGCGAGAACATCGATTTAAATGGTCGGACCATCTCAGGAGAGACATCCTTACCTGTTGGCAAAGAAGCTCACCGGCGCGAAGAGGATTCATGCAGAGGTTACATGACCGTTGGGTAAATATGCACCCGGAATATGCTCATCAAACGTCTCAGTATTTAAGAGATCAGGTATCCTTTTTGCGAAAAAACGGATATGAAGCTCTTTATCAACAAGAAGAAGAGCAACATCCTCCATCGAACATTCCACCCGTTCCAGCAAGACCACCTTTGCAGATAGCCGATAATGCTAACATGAGAAGTAGGATATCTATCCACCAAAAAGTCTTTCTCAGGATGGACAAATTAGCTGAAGCTAATACTGCTCTCCCCGATTAGCTCGCCGAAGATGTTAATCTCTGGAATCTGAACTGCATTGTTTACGAGAAGGCGGTCTCCTGGCTTAGCGACAATAGAAGTAACGATACTTCAGTACGTCTGAGTAAGACTCGCGACCGTATTGCACAGCTTCAATTCAAAATTGAAACGGCGAGACGGCAAGCATAAAAAAATTCACTCCAAAAGTTAGGGCACTTTATCGAAACTTAAGGAAAGCAAATCACACGCTGAACAAGTGTATACTGTTGACCGTCAAGCAGCACTGGACGCAAAAAATAATATCTCTTTCAACAGCGACACAGCGTCTTGAACGGCGAGTAAAGTGGATTCAGGAAAATTCCACCTTTTCTACTCATCCTTCCCGTCTGTTCAATAAAACGTCACGTGCCGTTAAAAATCCGCCTAGTCGAGAAGAGATTCAAGTCTTCTGGGAACAAGTATATAGAGATACTTATCAGCTAAATGAAGACGCTTCAGATATATCACTCTTTCGTCACTTTTGCCAAAGGCAAAGGTTACAAGGTCCAGAGGAAGAATGTCCACTAATTACTGCTGAAAAAGTGAAGAAAGTTATCGCGAGAACTAAGAACTTTTCAGCGCCAGGGCCAGATAAAATCAACAACTTTTGGTGGAAGAAGTTTATTTCTACGCACCAACATCTAGCTCGTATATTTACTACTTTCTTAAACGGAGAACAAACCGTCCCGCGGTGGCTAGTGGAAGGACGCACGGTATTGATCCCTAATACCGGAGATTTGTCAAGTCCAAAGAACTACAGGCCCATAGCTTGTTTAAACACCAGCTACAAGCTATTAACTGGCATCCTCAAAGAGAGGATATTAACATCTATCGAGCCGGTATGGAGTACAATAGTTGAACAACGTGGAAGCAACGGAGGTCTGGCAGGTTGCAGGGAGAACCTGTTAATAGACAGGTGTATTACCCAGGACTCGATCAGGTATCGACGCAATCTGTCCATGGCTTGGATTGACGACCGTAAGGCATTCGATAACACGAACCATGAGCTACTTGTTAAGCTCATTAAGTGCATGGGGGTGCATCCAAAAATAGTGACAAGCTATATCACATATAAGAGGGGGGTCTTCCAAGGAGACTCTCTAAGTCCGATACTTTTCTGCATCTCCCTCTATCTATTGTGCTCCGAGGCAAAAGCTCTGGATACCTATGTGGAGTGCCGAACAAAAGAGAATATAAGGTCAACCACCTTTTATACATGGACGACCTTAAACTCTTTGCTTCCTCGAAAGAGGACCTTAACATCCTTGTGAAGGCGGTAAATAGCTACTCTAAAGCGATTGGCATGAGCTTCGGACTGGACAAGTGTGCCTGCGTCCACCTACGCCAAGGAAGATTAGAAACTACATCATCGCGTGACGATCAGGATGTTCAACTCATAGGAGGAAATACCATTCAACATCTTAGTATTGGAGAAACATATACATATCTTGGAATACCGCAAGCGGAAGCCCATGATGTGCGTGCGTTAAAAACGGCCCTTGGAAAAAGGTATCGCCAAATTCTCAGAAAAATTTTGGCTTCCGAATTATCTGGAAAGAATAAGATCCAGGCGACCAATATGCTGGCCGTTCCTATACTGCTCTACACGTTTGGTGCAGTAAAATGGAACGTCCATGAGTTGAAGCAACTTGACCGAAGCACACGCAAGATTATGACAATCCATCAAAGTCATCATCCTAGATCTTCCGTACCTCGAATATACCTCCCTCGAGATAAAGGGGGTAGAGGCTTGCTGAGCTTAGAGTCCCAGTTCCCAGGGGGAACTCGAGTCCGTTGTGGAGAATGATCAGTGTAAGATCTACTGGAATTTCTCATTCCCCACCACTCAACGTATCAGTGCTAGGAAGCCTGATATTGTCCTCCAAGATCTGAAGAACAAGATCATTTACGTGAATGAGATCTCGGCACCAGCCGATGGTAATATCACGGCAAAGGAGGAAAAAAAACGGGCGAAATATCAATCACTTCTTTTCGAGCTGATCAGGCTCTACCAGGGCTTCAAAGTCCATCTTCTAGTTCTCATAATCGGCTGTCTTGGAGGTATGAAAGCTTCATTTATTAGCCAACTCAACAAGATTCCAGCTTGCCAGCGTCAGGCTCATTCCATCGCGAACCGGATGCAAAAGTCTGTTCTTCTGGGATCACTTCATCTGTTCCGTCAACACTGTTCCTCATAACATTCTACAAAGATTGGTAGCTTTAAAAAAGTATCCAGAGGTGAAACTTCATCTCCAACTGTCCCGTCTGCCGCGTAACATCATCCGCGGCTAGAGACCTGACTCCAAGGAACAGTGTTGCCCGATGTTATCTCGCGTAAATTTCCCGCTCTTGCTTACCTTCTAGGACAGAAGGAGCAGAAGCGGATGACGTACACGTTCCAGTTGCGTCGGAATTGGTTGCTTTAAAGAACCATGATCGCAGCTTCCGGAGCCTACAACTTCTCATAAAATTCATATTCAATTAATTAGAATTCGGTTGGAATGCAATAATTGCATTCAAATCGTTTAAATTAAATTAACATAGGCTATAATTACACTCGAATCAACTAGAAAACTGTTTCAATGATCAGAATTTAATTTGAAATTATTAATTTGTTTTTTAAATGAGCAACTTAAGTTATTCAGAAACATAAAATTATCTAGAACCAAACGCTTTTAAAATAAATAAGTTCCAAATTTAAGCATTTCTAAATGTAAAACAAATCAAAAATAGAAAATTAAAATTTTCTGACTTTGCAATGAGAAAGAAATAAATAAATGTTGACGTTCAATTAACAAAAAAAAAAAACGAAACATGAAAATTATGGCCGTGACTATACGTGTACCAAAATGTTGGAACGTGTAGCCAAATTTTGTCGGCAAAAATAGTGTGACCTGGAAAAGGGACTTTTTTTAACAAAATTTCGGTACTATTAGCAGGAATTTTTTTCGGTACATATAGAAATGGCCAAAAAGTCTTAAAAAATCTTTAAAAAAGCCCTTTGAAACTTCTTTCACATTTTTATTAATATTTTATTCAGCTGAAGAGGTTCATCCTCATTATTTCTTAATCAATAGGCTAACATTTTTCATTTTTGAGAGTTTTATTAAATTAGAAGGAAGGAAACTTTAGTATTCAATTTGCTTCGGTATAGGAAAAGAAAGTTTTTGTTTTGAATTTATTTCTTAATTCGAATTTGTATTTTTAACATCTTTATTGATTTCGAAGAATGAAACTTTTAGTTTCCATATATTTTTTCTGAGTTGGAAGAGGGATTTTTTTATTTTAAACATTTTGGTTAATATTTCAGTTGAGCCAAATGAGGGCATATTCTGTAATTTTGACAGCTTTCTAAGATAATGGTTGCACGCACAAATGAATTGAAACGTGCATGTGCTGAAACGCATGTCGTTAATGAAAAGAAATTATTTATGTTAAGAATTAATTTATTCAACAAACATTGAAAGACTAGTGATACAAGTATATTGACGACTAACCCAGAATTATTTGATTTCTAACACTAAAAGCCAATTTTTGTGACTTCATTATCTAATTACATCAATTTTAAGCCTTATAAAAGTCATATCAGTTCACTCTCATTGAAAAAATATCAATTGTTCCTGTGCATATTTTACTCTCTTACGTTGGCGGGTGTTCACTGCAATATGTTTATCTCGGAAATAACCTTACTTTATTCAAAAAATAATAGTATTTTGGGGGAAAAAATATATTTTTGTGCACTACGTAATTTCCCTTCTGTGATTTCAAAGAATTTATGCAAGGTTTGATAATTTTTTCAATATTTCCAGGGGTCTACGTCGTACTTTTATTCTTCGCATTTCTGGGACTACAGCGTAAGAAATTGGAAAAAAGAAAATATTTCAAAATTTAACTTTGAATTTGGTTCAGTATTGGAAATTTAATCAGATGTGGAGGCGATTCATTTACCCTTATTATTTTAAAATTTTTTGAGATTGGTTTATCGCGGCCTAATGGAGTTTCCTGGATTTCTCCTATGTTCATTTTTTCTACCGCGCCGCTGTTCATGTTTATTTTTACCCGTTTTAGGAAGAAAGTTTCTGTAGTATATATTCCACGAAGTCTTCTGTTACCTTCCACTATTGCAAAGACGTCACCATTGGACGTTGATAATACAGTTTGTTCTTCGGTTGGCATAGGCAGAAGGACACTATTTTCTCCTTTCAGATTAATTGGTTTATCGCGAGGAAAAGTGTGTCTTCGAATTTCAAATCGCCGGAACGTATTTTTCAGGGGAATAAGCCGAATAAATCTAAGGTCTTCAAGTGTATATCCCATTATGTATACAGGAGAATGTCTGGGAGGAGGAGACCTGGACCTGTCACGAAGAGAAGTTTCGGCAGGTGGAGAAAGATTTGTTGAAAGACCCGGATCAGGATGTCTGGCAGGAGAACGAGACCCTCCAGCTGAATGATGTCTGTTAGGAGAAGTAGAAATTCCGGAACTGGGAATACCAGGCACATGGTTTGAAGACTGAGAACTCAACTCTGCAACAAGGAAGAGGTTTACAACAATCGTATGATGGTTAAGGTGGTCCTTGTTTACTTTTTTTGAAAATCGTTTTTGCGATTCTAGTCCGAATACCCAAAAATGAAATGTCATCTAAATTTTATTCAACTTGATAATATTCACCCATTGCTTCAGGCGCTTGAAGTTTCCCATGAAATAATCATAGGAGTAACTATGCAAAAACGTAAATTTTCGTAACTTTATCAGTTCTTAGAGTTTCGTAGCCCCGTGCTAAAACCCTTATAGTTTCGATCGGGTGTCCGATCTTTCGTCGGAATTTTCTGTTGGCGATAGGATCGGATACAATTGAATCAGATAGGACAAAGAGATCAGATAGGACAGGCAAGGATAAGTTAGGATCAAGCTGGACAGGATAAGATAGGATATGATTGGATTAGGATGAATCATAGAGAATCAAATAAGATCATATAGAATCAGATAGTATCAGATATGACCAGATAGAATCCGATATGATCGGATAGAATTGGATCGGATATGATATCAGATTGAATTAAATAGGATCAATCAATATATTTTGTCAATGGAATAAAAATATGCATAACTAACAATTTTTTAATATTTTATTGAATAGGCCGCGTAACTCTTTTTTGATGCCGCATGTATCCTATATTGACTACTTTTTATTCAAATCAATTGTCAACATAGGAGAATAATCTCTTCGTAATACTCAAACTATCTTAATTTGAAAAAAATTTAAATTTCATTACATTCCTCAATTTTCCAACATTTTGCTTAAAAAATGGCATTGTTTATAGTTATTAACAAAGCATTATTAAACATTCCAGAGAATATAAAAGTGAAAGGAGGACAGGAAAATTCAAAACGTTAAAAAAATCCAGGCTGGTTGTCGATTACAAATTCCGAAAATAGCTCATTTCTATAACTTTCAATTAAATATTTTAAAAATTTGTTAGAATAATAATTTTTACTGTAGAAAGCTTCTTATGATCCCACATGTCTAAAATTTTTGATTACAATTGAATCAACAATCAATAATTATACTTATGCCCAGGCAGTGGAAGAAAAATTTAAGAATCAATCATTTTTTTAAGACGAAAATTTTTTTTATTTGAAAGGGATAAAATCTGAATAGGAACCAATGTTTTACTAATTTCTGCAGTTTTCAATCAACTACCATTTAAAAATATTGTTAGAAAGAGAAGTTTGACTTTAGAAATCATTCAGTGAACAGAGGTGTCCAACACCTAAAAAGAATCCAAGATGGTTTTCAGAAAAGTCTGTATTCATTGTTTGTTTGTCTAATATGAATTCAAAATGTCTTTAAGATTAGCTTGATTTTTTGGCAAAAGGAAATTTATTAAAAGAAATGCAATTGTGATTCGAAATCTGGAATTTCCGTAAATAATTATAATTTAGACTTTAGGATAGGTAATTCTCGTAAAAGTATTTGGAAGAGAGAATTTTGTAGATGAAACAGAATGTTTGGAAAATAATTTTCATTCTGCAGAAGTCTTTGAAATCTTTTAAAACGTTTAGTTATTTCTTAAAACCCTCGGAAATCGTTTGTATTCATTACAATCGTTTGAACTCTTTCCAATTAATCGAGACAAATTACCATTTGACCGCGATATTAAAACCATCCATCGGAAAAATTGATGAATGTTATAATGAATATTTGCTTGAAAAAAAATTTTTTTTAATATTTTTAAAAATATTTAAAAAAATGTAAAAACTGAAATATTCTAGTGCTTTATTAAATTTCATCCTACAATCGTTATCTCTCGAATGTTGGAAGTCAAGTTTGTCTTTATCACTTATTTGTTAAACTGATATTACATTGTATTTGATCTTTTGCGTTACAGCGATTTTGGTTACGAAAGTTCCTGTTTCAAAGTCAAACCTAGAAATATTTACCAGAACTTTTTTTTATATTTTATTTATTTTCCCCGTTCAAGCTAAACAGTTTAATTTCCGCTCCATCTGAAAATGTCTTTATTCCACATTAGAATTTTATTGAATTATTTACGGAAATTCCTGGTTCCAAATGGCAAGTTTGAGCGCTCACCTGTTGGATCTCGCGGTTAAAGATCAAACAATTGACAACTGAAATTTAGTGATTGTGAATTCTCTTTCGTTAAAGCTCCTTCGACTTCAATAAACACATTCTCATCACGTGTCTCGGAAAAAAAGATTAAAATTATTATTATTGCACCTTGTGTCATTTGTCCAAAAATTTTATTTTTTTATTTTCAACGTTTTTTACAAATAAAGCAAAAACATCGCGTCTTCTCAAAAAATGATTATTAACAAATTTGTAAATATGTTTCGGGTGCACACTCTTTCCTCATTTATCCTCATTCTTATCTTGCATAGTTTGACCCATAAATTGAATTTCGGATTATTTCTTATGCGATCAAAATTTGAATTTTTGATTTATAAACAAAATTCAAGAAGTTGTTATGACAATCTTGTAGGGCTTTCCAAAATTAACGTTTTTCTTCTCTTGATTCTTTTCATATCGTGCATTGTTTGGATTAGAATTTTCATTTTCGTTTGCTTTTCTGAATTTTGAAAAATAAGTTGTTCCACTTTACGAGAACTACAAACAGTCGTACATAGAATTTTTATATCCTAAAAAAATGCGCTAACTTTTTCGATTTTTCTCCAAAATAGCTGGCTAAAGTTTTTCGAAAGTTATCGTGCCTACAAACTACAGACAGACTTATTATTATATACAGACTACAGACTGCAGACAGACAGAGAGACAGACACCTTCGTAAAAATCGTTTTTTCTAACTCAGGGGGTCCCCAAAAGTAGAGATTTGATGAAAACCGACTAGGTCAAATTTTACATAAAACCAATACATTCTCATTAGGACGAGAATGTAAAAATCGACTTTATTCACATTTTTAACAATTGTTTTTAATACACAATCTGCTTTTTTTGAACATTCAATAATTTAATTTTCTAAATGCTTTTAAGATTGGCTTAATTTTCTAGTAACAGGGGATATTTGGGAAAAAATGCAGTTGTTGCTTGGAATTAGGAATTTTTGTGAAGAGTTATGATGTAGACTTCAGAAAAGGTAATTTTCATACAAAAATATTATTTTAATTGTAACAGAGAAATTTTGCCATGGAGCAGGAATTTTGGAAAATAATTTTAATTCTGCAGAACTCTTTGAAATCTTTCAACATTTTAAGAAATCTCTTCAAACCTTTAAAAAATTTTTGAATTTAATAAAATATTTCAAACTCTGTTCAATTAACCAGGTATATAAAATAATCTATATAGTAGACCCTCTGAAAATGTTTTCAATCATCGGATAGTCGGAAAAACTGTAATTTTCGGAACGCTTAGAAAATCGTACCTCAAATTATAGATATATATTATTATATTCACCAATAGAATTGAGAATAACCGCTAAGGATAGGATGATAGAAGACACAATCCTCATCTTTTCGAATCAGAGGAAAAACTGATTAAGGTTATAACATACGATTTGATTGATGATGTATGTAATACATATTCCAATGCTGCAATAAGTTATATGAAGCACTCATCCTATAGTCGTTATCTATTGGATTGTAGACGCCATGTTTGTTTGATAAGATATTTGCATTTCATTAGTGTCAGTTTCAAGGAAAGCACTTTGCTTGATAAATTCGTTAAACCAATGTCACAATTGATATAATCTTTTACGTTCAGTAGGTATTACTGACAAAAAAAAATTAGGGTACGAAAAGTCAACATTCAATTTTTTTCGTTAATAGTATTTGCATATTCAAAACGTGACAGAGAATCTTTTGAATATACATTTTGTCGCAATATTTAGCTTAGGAATCAGAAAAAATATTCAGTTGCAGGATGATATTGTCTCATGTTTATAAAACAAATTTTTAGATGAGAAAAAGCCGGAGAAAAACAGTATTTTCATAAAAATCATAGTCAAATATTGTATTTTGTACACAAAGCTATTATTTTTAATAATCTTTTTTACTATAAGAATTAATTAGATAACATCACTTGGTCATCTGTACATTTTATTTCGAGGTTCAACATTATCCGCTGGGGTTAGGCGACAATTTCCGTCATTTTAGTATTTCATAAAATTTTTATAAAAGTACGGCAAAAATTTCTGGTCTTTTAAAAACGGATTTACTGTATAAATACTTCAGGACCTAAATTTGAAAAATTCAGAACTGCGCTAGACTTCAAATATAGTATTTTCTTTTATGTATGAGTTTGAAGAGAAAAGAGTTTGTGAAGAGAGACAACTTTTTTGCCGCCTCAAATTATTGGATTATTCTACAATGACAAAGCTTATCTTCGGGAGACTTCAAGCTATAATCCCATACCAAATATGATTATTCGTCAGAAACCCCAAGAAATCTTTAATTGCAAATAAATCATATAACTTATCCTTGGAAGACTTAATGCTGTACTCGCACATCGATAACCCAAAAAAGTCATGTTTTGTGTCTTGCTGGTCTAATGAAAACAGTTATCGACAGCCTCACCTGAAAAAACCCAAACAAATTTTAATACAAAAAAAAAATTATGAGTTAGCATTGAAAAAATACAAGCTAACAAATATATATGTCAAGAACACACACAACTCACCTTTTACTCGACACTATAATCCCACCTAAAACATATATGTTCATAAAAAATCTATAAAACGTACCACTTTCCACTAAGCTGAAACTATGATAGCCGGCCATACCTAGAAAACCCTAAAAAATTCCAATTTCAATAAAATCATCTAAATGATCTTCGATAAACCCCAAAATATAATCCTACACTGAAAAAAAATACAATTAAAAATCCAAAAACTCACCCCTCGTTCTTCCGATTAAATTTCTTATGGCCGACCTTACTTGAAAAGCTCTACACAATTCCAAATTTAAAGAAATCATAGAAATTATTTTTGAAAGGCTCTAAACTAAAACCCACCACGAAAAAGTATATCCGGAAAAGCTAAAACTAAAACCCTTGCCTGTTTGAAGTTTTGTTGTATCTTAAAAAAATTAGATAAGCAAAGGGTGAGTTTTGGGGGTTGTTGGTGTATAAGTATGAGGTCGAAGTATAGCTTGGAATCTTCAAAAGATAATTTACATGTTTTATCTTTATTTGAAATTCTTTTAGGCTTTCTTATAGTAAGTGAGCCAGGTCATAACTGATCTCGTTAGTTTGAAGTGGGTGTATAGTTCAGATTTTTTTGAAGAAAATTTTTTTTATTCATAGTTTGTTGGGAGTCTCAAGTAAGGCGGGCAGTAACTGTTTTCGCTAGAAGAGGAAGGAGTGAGTTTCATAGGTTTTTGATATTTGTTAGCGTTTGAATAGCAAGCGGTGAGTTTTTTAAGTTGTTGATGTTGTTGATTCAAAAAGGAAGCGCATTTTCAAAATTTTTAAGACCACTTTTTTTTTAATTTCAAAATTCTATGAACGGTTATTAGTAGTACTCAAAAAGACGAAAAATTTATCTTTATGACTTTATTTGAGAAAAAAAAATTATCGGAGTTATAGCATTTACAAAAGAAAGAAAAACGTTGAATTTTGAAAACCCTGAAAGATTACCACAACAACTTTTTGGAATTTCTTGCAAAATCGAAATTTCAAATTTTGACCGCACAAAAAAAATGAAAAATAAAGAATTAGGTTTTGCGGTCAAACTATACAAGACACGAAAAAAGATGATTCGACAGAAATTGTGTATTCAAAAATGATCTACAAATTTGTCAGACATAACTTTTTGATGGGATGCGCAGTTTTTTTTTATTCGTAAAAAACTGCATTAAAAATAGAAAAATTGCGTTTGTAGGCAAGCGATAAAACATAAGAAAAAAATAAATAGACAAAATTTATTTACCGGCAAAGGAGCTACACATTTGCTAATTATTATTTTTCGATAGGATGCGTTGTTTTTGTTCTAGTCATGAAAAATTACATTATCAATGAAAAAATTGAATTTTTTGAAAAACGACGCGAAGTGCGAAAGAAAATGAATCAACGAAAAAGGTGCGTTCAAAAAAGATGTACAAATTTGTTAAGGATCACTTTTTGATAGGACGCGTGGTTTTTTTTTGTGGAGGGTTGAACTATTCTGTTGAAGATTCGTCTTTTTGGTGGAAATTAGCTGTTTCTAGATTAAAATTAAAATCTACTTGGTTGAAATATCAAATATTATATTTTATTTGAGAATTCTTTTTTTGTTGTTGTTGGAACTTCAACTACTCAGCACAAAGTGAAACTACTTTGTTCGAAATTAATCTTTTTGGTTTATGATTCATCATTTTAGTTGAAAATACTCTTTTTTTAAATTTAACTATTTTGCTTAAATTTTTTTTGGTGACAATTAATTTTTTTCAACTCGGAATTTTATTATTCCATGTTTGGTTGAACATTTATCTATTTGAGTTTAAACTTTAATTATTTGGTTGAAAATTCCTCTATTTTGTTGGAAATTAAACGTTTTTGGTATAAAATCAATATTGTTGTTTGAGAATTCATTTCTTTGGTTGCAAATTTAACTATAAGGTGGAAAATTTCTTCCACATCTTAAATATTTGTTTGATCATTTTAAACATTTTATTAGAAATTAATCTTTTTTGGTAGAATATTAACCTTCTTGGTTGAAAATGTATCATTCTAATTAAAAATGTATCTTTCTGATTGAAAAATTAGAGAATTTAAAATAATATGGAAAATTAAACAATTTAATTTTTGGACGAACGACATAATATATGAAAAAAATTAATTGGCAAATGTTGCCCATACAAAAAAGAGCAGCAAAGCAATTGCTAATTTTTTTGATTGGACGCGTAGTTTTTGTTTCAATCGTAAAAAATAACATTAAAAATAAAAAATGAAATTTTCTGGAAAACGGCACAAGGTACAAAAAAAAATTAATAAACAAAAGTTGTTCACCCGAAAAGGATCTAAAAATTTGTGATTGATAATTTTCAGATAGAACAAGTATATAGATTTTCAAATATTTTCAAATCGTATTGAAAATAATCGAATTAAATTTATGAAAAAACGACACAAGTTGCAATAAAATGTTTAATAACAAAATTGTTTTTTTTTCTCATAGTATGCGCACTTTATTTCAATCATAAAAACAAAACAATAAAAATACGTATGTTCCAATACCAATTTATATTACGAATTGTTATAATATCAATTTATTGAAATGATAAATTTTTCAGGGTAGCTGAGAATGAAATTTAATGCAAAATAAGAAACAAATAATAAATTAATCATGATAAAAAATACTTGTACTTCATTTTGCAATATCTGAATGATGAGAATGTTTTCGTTAAAGCCGAAGGAGCTTTAACAAAAGAGAATTCACAATAACCAAATTACAGTTGTCGATGCCTTGACCTTTAATTTCAAAAGGCTTGTGCATAAACGTGGGGGAAATACAAAGACAGAGCGCGTAGCGCGAGGTAATTATATTATCGAGCGCGAAGCGCGCGAACCAACAGTCACGCGGCCCACTATCTGTTTCAAGAATCCTGGCCCCTCTGCAAATCATTGAATAACTCAATCAAAAAAAAAAAATCGCTTAAAAAAAGGAAAAACAACTTGTCAATCCTCATTTTATTACGAATAAGTACAATATCATTTGTTCGCGATGCGTCCATAACTTTCCATGCAACTTTGTAGTGAAGGTGAAAAAACGTGGTTAAAAGCACCTTTTGTAACTTGGTCAACTTTCGACCGTTGTATTTCGTGAAAAAATGCATGAATTCTTTTTAAAAGAATCGAGTAGTTACCTTGAAGTTTTATTCATCAGCACGTTTTCGAAAAATTCTAAAATATTTATAACTTTGGTGTCGGCAGTAAATAAAAGCGAAGGATGCTAACTCAGCTTCTAATCAAGCTGGAAGGCTCTACTTAGGCCTAAAATTTTTCAAAAAAATCAACAAATTCAATGCTGATGTTTCTTAAATTCGTTAATTACATCAATAACACGCTATTGCATATTATTTTTTTCTGTTTTTTTTTTCTACGGTAGTCGACCTCAATTGTAATCGATAAGTTGAAGGGGTTGCCGTGCACTATTTTCAAAGTCGGTTGACCCACGCGGCACATTCTACCAGATGTACGAAAGTTGAAGAAAAAAAAGGTCACTTTATGAGGCGAAGGATCAAGCAGGACATCGATACCCTGCAACCCGCTGAGAGAATCATCGACTTCTTTTGTGCCTCCAGTCCCCAAAAAAAAAACGAAAAACCATAATGTGCGATAGTGTGTTATTGATGTAATTGACTGTTTTTAAAACCCCACCATTGAATTTGTTGATTTTTTTCAAATTTCAAGCCTCAGTAGAGCCTTCCAGCTTGATTATAAGCTGAGTTAGCATCCTTCGGTTTTATTTACTGCCGACACCAAAGTTAGAAATATTCTTGAATTTTTTGAAAATGTACTCATAAATAAAACTTCAAGGCAACTACCCGATTTTTTGCAAGAGAATTCATGCATTTTTTCACGAAATAAAACGGTCGAAAGTTGACCAAGTTATAAAAGGTGCTTTTAACCATGTTTTTTCACCTTCACTGCAAATTTGCATCGAAAGTTATGTACGCATCGCGATATATTCGCGATATATTCGTAATAAAATGATGATTGACAAGATGTTTTTTCTTCTTTCGAGCTATTTTTCTCATTGAGTTATTCAATGATTTGTAGAGGGGCCAGGATTTTTGAAATAGATAGTAGGCGCGCTCAAACTTGCTAGCGAAGTGATACGCGCGGGAAGCGCGCGATGAGAATGTGCGAATTTTACATAAGGCATACTGCTCTCATCAGATCACTTCATTGCTCTACAAAAATTTCCTCCGTCACTGACGATATATACCGGGATATCCCTGAGCTGAATATCGAAAGAGGAAAATCCACTTTCTAATATAAATGCGTTCGACATATTGGGCTATAAGCATCTTAAGCCTGAGAAAAAATGAGGTTCCTTATTTTTTTTGATAATAACAATAATAAACAATAACCCTCATTGTGCACTTAACTGCAACTTGGTCCTTGGATGGTGGGGGTGAAGAACCAGGCTTTGACCCATATGTGAAACTAGGCATACTGCTCTTATCAGATCACTGATAGCATTACAAAAATATGTCCGTGACTAATGATACAACACGCGAGAGCCCCGTTCGGACTGTTCAAAAATCCAACTCTAACAAAAATGCCTTTAAAATTTTCAGCTGTAAGCATCTTAAGTCTGAGAGAAAAATAAGGTTTTCTCATTTTTTAATGTACACGGCAAGAAGTAGATAGTTAGATTCACTTTGATGTATTGTTAAATTGAAGTTTACTTGTTCGCATTGCACAAGAAACAATTCAAATAGTTTTTGATACTGAATGAGATAGTGATCTCAAAATATACAAAGTCTGAAGTCAGCATTACTACTTCAAATTGTAAAAAGAAAGATTACTAGAACAAGTAGCTTCAATAACTATTTGAAATAGTACATTTGAACATGGGAGACTGTATGAATAACTAATTTTTATAGTAAGCAAAGAATTGTGAGTTTGACTTTTGCAAGTGAGTTCGATCTGCTTTTTCGCATTGCAATAATCACTGCGCGAGATTGTTAGCCTTACTATTTGAAATTGTAAGTGAGTTCAGTGGCACAACTAGAAACGGGTAGGCCCCCTCCGCAACATTTTTTAGGCGGTCCGTTTCAAATTAAAAAAGAAGGACGACTTATAACTTGCTTATCAGCAAAACAACAGATTTTCGCTTTTCAATCTATAAGACAGACCGCGCACTGACCTTTTACAAAATTAAATAAATTATCGGAAACTATTTTATAATGTTTTCTCTTTTATCATAATATCAGTTGAGATAATTATTATAAATGAACATAGTGAATAACTCTATACTTCAATACTGTTTTTTTGTTTTGTACAAAATTTTCAGAATTTAAAAATATTCTGAAGAATTATATATAAAAAGGATACTTTTTTTTACATTATTTCTACTATGGAATTTTCTGCTTATGATATTTTTAATTTCTTCTAACACTAAAATTGATTAGGATCGTACTTGATTAAGCCACCTAAGTTCAAATATTATATTATTTGGAAGAATTTTTTTTGAGTAGAATAATACATTGTTTTCGACATATCATTTTTTGAACCAATAATGAAAAAATAATTTGTAATAAAATTTGAGTTCAAATTAATTTCCAATTTTAATTTAGTAATAATTTTTTCAACCTTTTCACATTGATATTTGTAAAAATTACTACCATTTCATGAAAAATTATATATTTTCTAATTTTTTTTCAGATTTTCAACAACAATAAAATCTACCATACTACTATGATATCGCGATCTTTGATATTACAGGGATCACAGCGTAAAAGGAGCTCAAAAAAGGGGAAATAGGGTGGTTTTCGCACGAAAAAGGGGAAAATAGGGGAAAGATTAAACATTTATTTTCATATGTCGAAAAGAATAAACAACCTTTCCGTAAGAAACGTTACATTTTTGAATAACTTTTAATGATTTCTTCCATTTAAGATTTATTTTTAAAAATTGGATATAGTTAGATCGTTGGAAACCCATCCAGAGTGAAATAAAAAAGTCCGGGAAAAAATAAAATTAGTTAAATATACAATTTTGACATGTTTGACATCGTTCTCATAAATATTTCTTTCCAAGATTTGTCATTTCATCCTTACTATAATTAATACTTTCAATCTAAATTTAAAACAATTGAAATCAGTTAATATCTTCTGTTCTCTTTCTTAAATTTACAATTAAACCATTTTTTTAATTAAAAAAAAAAATTTGCCTTATTGAAAATTTTTGGAAAATATACAAAAACATGTTTTTTGGATTTATTCGAACCTGAAATTGAGTCACCTTGAACCAAAGAAACATGTTATTATTTGTTATCCATGGGAAACATTTTTTTCGTGGTGTTTATAACGTTCGAAGATCGCAAAAAAAGATATGAAATCCCAAAAATCCTAATTCACGACAAACATTTTTTTCCGAAAAAGAAAAAAATGTTTCTTTTGTTCAAGCTGAATAAATTTCAGTTTCGACATATTCAACTTTTTTTTAAATGTGTGCATATGACTCAATCAAAAAAAAAAACATGTTTTTGCATATTTTCAAAAAAAATTGTAACTGAGCAAGAAATTTATTTTTAACTTTCACAATTTTAAATTTTCAAAGAGTAAGATAATTTTTGAACAAAATAGTTGAATTTTTGAATTAAGAACAAGAGTTTTTAACCAAAAATCGAATAGTTATATTTTCGTTTCAAAAAATTAATTTTCAATTGAAAAAACTGAATTTTCTCCCAGATTGTTGAATTTTCTACAATGCAGTTGATTATTCAACTCGAAAATATGAATTAACAATTAAGAAGTTAATTTTCAACCAAACATCACAATTGTTAGTTAAAAAACCTACTTTTTAACAAACAAGAAAAAACTAACTAAAATGATGAATTTTTAACTAAGAAATTAATTTTTAACAAAGTTGTTCAAAAATCACCAAACTATTGAATTTTCCAGAGGAAATTCAAATTTTCTACAAAACGGTTGAATCTTTAACCCAAAAAACATGAATTTCCAACAAGAGTTGAGTTTTCAACCAAAAAAGATTTTTTAGCCAATGAAGAAAAAAAATTGTATTCAGCATGTCGAATTTTCAAGCAAGAAGATGATTTTTCTACAAAAAAAGGACGAATTCTTAACAGATTACATAAATTTTTAACCAAATATTTCAATTTTCAAAATAAAAAAGATCAGCTTTGAACCAAAAATGGAATTGCTACATTTTCATTTCAAGAAACTAATTTTCAAATGAAGAAACCAATTTTCTACCTATTTATTGAATTTTCGTGCCAAAAAAAAGTACTTTCTACAATACACTCGAATTTTTAACTCAAAAATATAAGCTTTCAATACAAAAAAAAATTTTCAATCAAAAATTGCAATTTTCAGTTTGAAAAAGTGCATTTTTAACAAAGTAGTTTTATTTTCAACCAAAAAGACAGCTTTTCAACAAAATAAATATATTTTCAACCAAATAGTTACATTTTTAACCAACTTTCTGCCAAAAAATATAACTTTTGAACGAAATTTGAACATGCAACCAAATAGTTAAATTTTCAATTAAAAAAGATCAATTTTCAAATACAAATAGAATAGTTCAATTGTGAGTTTAAAAAAATTAATTTTCAACCAAAAAAAGTTTCAACAATAGTTAAATTTTCAAGTAAAAATTAAAAAAAATGAAAAATTGCTCAAGTTAGAACATTTAAAATTCCAGCTGATGAGTTTGGAATATTCCATTTTTTAATTAGGTATTTAACTTTGTACATTTCAACTAAAATTTATTAATCTTCTAATACTTATTCAAAAAATAATATATATTTTGTAACTGTTCCAATTTTATATTGGATAATAACTTTTGTCGGCAGTTTTCACATTTTCAACTTGCTTTAAAATATTTCATCTTCAAATTTGTTTAAGAGTATTTATTTGTAATGGTCTGAACTTGGAACGTGTTCCTTATTTATTCATACATAATTTATTTAAGTGCTATAATTTCTTTAATTATTATTCAATAATGGGTACAATTTCAAATATCGTATATTTAAAGAGAAAAGGGAGAAGGTTTTTGAGAATAGGGGGGAAAAGGGAAATTTCAAGAAAAAAGGGGAAACTAAGAAAAACAGGGGAAGACTGTGCACCCTGATATCAATTTCTCGGAACCGAATATTTTTTTTTAAACAGTTTTTATTCTAATTCAGCATCCCCATATCTCATGAGAAAAATTTTATTTGTGCAAAAAATTTAAATTTAAATCACAATTCAACGTTTGTCTCATCTTAAAATAGTGATTTCGATTTTGCATTTTATATATTATTACGATGTTTAAACTATTTTTTATTTATATATCAGTTCAAAATTCAAAAACTTTCATTCGAAAACATTTTTTCAAGTCTTAATTTTCAATAATACAAAATATGTACTTTTAAAAAATTGTAATTCAATTCATTTTATAATAATATACATATAAATTACTAATAATATATTTACTGTGTGAGTTAATACTTCTAAGCAAAATATTTTTCCCAAGCTCGTTACAAAATATTAGAAATCATCAGTAAGAGATTAGTTAAAAAAATGTTGAGTAATTATTTATTATAATTTCTTAGCTGGCCACGTTTTTCTCAGAGAAACCGCTTGACCGAGAGTTTGTCAGAAAAATCTAAGCGGTTCCGTAGCTCACTTGACTAACACTTGCGCTAGATTTAGGTTTTAGGACAGGTTTTAGGTAGTTAGGTAGGGTTCGATTCCCCAGCGGGGGCGATTTTTCAAAGCGTTTGAGCGTGCGATTATATGTGTAAGTCTCTGTGGATGCAATTGTTAAGAATAATCGTAAATTAAGTGCAGTAATAATCATATATAAAATAACTTTTTCCCTCTCAAATCGATCGACGTTTCACATCATTTTTGTTGTCGAAAGTTTCGAGCTCATCTATTTATAGATCGTGTATAGAATGCGTGCAGAGCATATATATATACATATATGCGTTACAATGCGAAATCGGCAAAGTTACTCTTCACAGAAGTAAGGCATACTACACGAAATAGTAACTCCTATTCTCCTGAGTGTGGACGGTTACCAACTGGTGCAGTGCATCCTACTATTTGAAATTGTTCAACCTACTCTTTGAAGAAGTCAGTTTAAATAACCTGAATGCGAAATAGTAATTTTAACCAAATTCACCGACGAAAAGCTGAGGTTCAATTTAAAATAGTTAGAGCTGCTGGTTCACAGAGTTTTTTTAACGATCCACTTTTTTCCGTGTATAATATGCATAACCCTTCCGAAGGTATTCTCGCGTTGGCGTCGCGGTAGTGCTTGATTTTTCCTCTTTCTTATGACTTTGACGGTTATGTCGGCTGTAGCATTGCTATTGACAGGCTTATCATATTAGTCAGGAAAGAACGAAGAGGAAAAAGACTGAGAGGAACACCAAACCCCATAAATTATTATGGAGCGTATTTTAAATATTTCGAAATGCTTGTCGCTTCCCGATGCAGCATGTTGGACGGTGGTGATCGTGAGCTCCGAGATGGTTAGGCAGATCTCACTAATCAAACAGCTGGCCAGCAAGAAAATCTGCGACAAACGGTAAATAGTGGAACATCAACTGTACCCGCTGAGGATGCTTTGGATAGCGTTAGCAATTTGCAGCCAACCACCTCAACAGAAATACCGTTGGAGAGCATCAATTGGGATACCACAATGAAAAAGGAATTGGTACGTCTCTATTATGAAAGTGTGAAGTTTGGAACCAAAAGCGAAAAAGGAGATGGTAGCTCCAAGAAATCATCCAGAGGCGACTATTGTCACCTTCAACGCTCGCGGCCGTTATGTACGGATAACAGCGGTAAAATACGAACTTCAAACTACACCATGCTCTTAATTTTGTACCTACTACATTATCATCGCGAAAGCATGTAAACATCGTATTAAATTATTTTATAACATCCTCATCACACCAGGCACCTGACTTAGTCCGTGACAGATGACAAAAACCGGGTTTACCCGAGAATAACTTAAACAAAAAATAATAACTAAATTTGCATCATCTAAAATTCAGGTTAAATTGCTAGAATTCAATTATAATTTATTGGAATTCTACTCGAATTAACAAGCATTCTCTTTAAATTTCTAGTTTTAAATTTTGAATTGACCAGGATTTAATTGTAGTTTACTTGATTGCTAATACTCTATTTGAATGGCTTGATTTTTATTTGCATGAAATAGAATTCATTTTCAATTACCTAGAATCCGGTTAGAATGCAATAATTGAATTTGTATTGCTAGAATTAAATTGAAATTGACTACAATTACACTTGAATCAACTACAAATCTGTTTGAATTATTAGAATTCAATTTGAAATTATTATTTGAATTTCAAATCAGGCTATTTGATTTAATAAAGATTTAAAATTAACGAGTATTGAATTTAAAATTTTCGACTTTGCAAGATGCTGAATTTACAACAACAAAAATGGAAAATTAAAATTAAGGCCGTGACTACGTGCACCAATTTTTTAGAACGTGAAGCTCAATTTTTTCTGTATGAATAGCGGGAGTTGACAAAGGGACTATTTGTACTAAAACCTTGGTACAAAAATAACCGGATTTTTTCAATTCATATAGACACTGCCAAAAAGTCTTCAGAAGAATAAAATTTCATAATTCAGGTAATCCCAGTTCAAAATCCATTTAAACAAAATTTTTAATAATATTTCAATTGAGTTGAATTGGGTCGTAGTTCTCATCTTCAAGATTCTTCTTATAAAACTTCTTTCTCCTAATATTTTTCTCTAAGATGGAATTTTTCAGTCTGAACATTTTGGCTCATATTCTAACTGAGCCAAAGGAGGAAACATTCCTTAACTGTTGTATATTCTTCAGATAATGGTTATACGTACAAATAAATTGAAACTTGCATGTCTTCAAGCTCATGTAGTTTAAAAAAAAATTTTCGTTCATTTTAACCATTAATTTATTTTACGATTATTTGATAACTAGTGATATAAATATTCTTAATGGGAATGTAATGATTTACAGTATAATCAGAGGCAAAAAGTTCGAAATTCAAGTTTCAAGGTTACGATGTGGCGATGTCTCACCTGGTCCAGGCCCGAGCCGAGAGCATCACAGTTGTTTAAATATTACCTAACATTTAATTTGTATAAATAATAGCGTGTTTAGAGGGAACCAAAAAATAAAATGTTCTCCAAATTTGAGCCAAATCGGTAATATTTGCCCATGGTCCATGGGCAGCTTCCCCGGGCTGAAAACCTCATAGTTTTGATCGGGTATCCGTCCGCCCGTCGGACTTTTCGCGACCTATAGGATCGGAAAGAATAGGATCAGATACGATAGAATCATATTTAGTCGGAATAGAGTCGGATAAGAGCCGATATGATTAGATAGGACCGGCTAGCATCCGTTAGATTCAAGCCAAACAGGATCAGATAGAATACTACTGGGCCTGATTCAGTCAGATAGAAAGTAATAAGAGCATATATAATCGGATAAAATCACTTATAAACAGATATATTCGAATATTATCGTATAGGATGGGATCGAATATGGCATGATTGGATTGAATCGGATAGACTCCGAAATGGTATGCTAGAATCAGATAGATTCCGATAGAATCGGATATATTTGCATAGGGTTGGATTGGCGATGATATCGCGGAATCGGATGAGCTCATATAAAATCGGATATGAAAAGTTAGGAACGAACAGAATCGAGTAATATCACATAAAATCAGATAGAATCGAACAGGAAATAATTCATTAGAATCTGATAGGATAGAAAAGGAACGGATTGAATCGTATAGAACTAAATAGGATCATATAGGATCGGTTAGAGAAAAATACGACCAAGGCGGATAGGATCTCATAGTATAAGATGGGACCGGATGGAATCGGATGGGAGCATATAGAATTGGAAAGGATATGATTTATTTTAAATCTACAAAAATAACTAAATTTTCTAAGGAAAATACAAATTTAAATAAGATAAACATTGGAAATGCTATATCGATTAGACTACGGAACCGTTTTTTGTAGCCGCGTGTCGCCTTTAATGACTACTTTTTATTGAAATAAATTGTTCAAATAGTATAAAAATCTCTACGTGATGCTTGAAATATTGTATTTGGGAAACGAATTTTGATTTCGAACACTTCCTAAATTTGCCAACAACTTTTTTTTTAAATTGCATTTTCTATAGTTATTAAGTAAGACTGATTTTTTTGAAAATTGCAATTTTATAACAAGTTTGTAAAAAAAAGGGTTGCCTTGAATAAGGACGACCTTGAGTGTTCGAAATTTAATTTACTTTTATAGCTTTTTTTACGCAAAAGATACTTTATTGTCTCTTCAAACCAATATCTCTAAATCATTAAAGATTAGCAAAAAATTCCTAATTCGATTAATGAAGATATTTCCTAATTTAATAGTGAAAAAAATTAATTGCTTGGTAAAAATATATCAAATTATTTAGGACTGTATGAAATAATTCAGAAAAAGTTATAAGCACAGACAATGTGAAAAATAGATACGTTTAATAAAACAAGGCGATTGTGTAGCATTTTTAACTCTGTTGAAACAATAAGAAGGCCATATTGAGAAATTGTTAACATGACGTACTCTGTTTCCATTACCAAATTCTCGCCTTGTGATTGTTTGTACAAAGTTAAGAAAAATGACAATTTTTTTATATACAATGGATCAATGTGCTATAAATTAACTATGAATATTAAAGGTCCTCATGTCCTATTTTTTAACAGAATTCTGTTCTCGATTTTCAAAATTTTTTACAGCTCTACATTTTTCTAGTTTTCCATATAAAATTGAAATTATTCAAGGAAGCATAGATTTATAAACAAATATATTGCCTAAAGAGCTGTGAATAAATAATGGCTCACCGTACGAGAAAATGTCACGAAAGTAAAAGAGTTTTATTTTGTATGAAACATTAACAAAAAAATGGTTGAAAATCAATTCTGGTCATTAAGGGATTTCGTTCATCAAAATTGTTATAAACTATGAAGCAAGAGAGTTCATGAAGAATAAATTACGTTATTAATGGTAGAAATGGGTTTTGCAACAGTTTTAAGTAAAGTTATGACACTGGTTGGCCCAGATCATTTTTTATTAACAGATGAAACGCCTAGACGCTTCTCGAAAATAGTAATTTTTTATCAACAATTCACGGAGAGAAGTTTTAGTTCGATCAGAAGATTCCTTTTTGCTTTTGAGGGACCTTACCTCGATATAGATGATCTAAGAGTTTTCAATTTTTTTGCGCGATAAATTCTGCGGGAGAGCTGTGCAAATATTTTCATTTTGTTTAAAAAATCAGTTGTTTATAACGCTGTAAATTGCAAACGGTTTATATGACAGAAAAACTGTAGGAGGCAAAAAAGTATTATCTTTGCTCGGAGATGCTCAGAATGATTTTAAAACAAATTTTGTCAACTGAATAATGAATTGTTAAAAAAAATGTTTTACACAAAAACTGACTTTCTTGCCTGTTATACTGAAACAACAAAAAAATGAAGAACTTTCAACAAAATATTTAGATTTCCAACCAAAGAGAGGAAATGTTGACTAAAATGGTGAATCTTCAACAACAACAAAAGTGGATTCTTAATAAAGCTGTTCAACTTTGAAAGAAGTAGTTGATTTTTCAACTAAACAAGATAAATTTTCAACTAAAATGATGAGTCTTCAAGAACAGTTAATTGAATTTTTAAGAAAAGAATTCAGACTTTCAATCAATTCGGTGATTTTTCAACCAGGTAGATGAATTTTCGACCAAAGAGATTAATTTTTTACAAGCAAAAAATTTGCAACAAAATACGTGATTTTCAAACCGAATACTTAAATTTTCAAAAATAAAATATCATTTTCAAATAAAAAGCGATTGTAAAATCAAAATTGGAATATTCACATTTTCAGTTTAAAAAAATTATTCTCAACAAAACAAAAACGCATTTCCGACCAAATATTTAATGTTCTAATTAAAAAAATGAATTTTTGGATTAGAGGATTAATTTTCTACCAAAAAAGATAAATTAATATAATAGTAAACTTTCCAATAAAAAATTATGAACTTTCAACCAAAAAAATTTGGATGTATTAAATTAATGAAATAACAGAAATTTTGAGAAAGTATGACAAGGGAGAAAAATGAAAAGTTAGCTTAGCGAGACTGAGTGAGATTATTATTTTTTACTATTATTATAAACAAATATAAGGAAGCTTATTTTTCTCTCAGGCTTAAGGTGGCTACAGCCCAATATGTCGAAGGCATTTTTTTTAGATTATAGAAATTGAAAAATTTTATTTGGAACGATTTCATCTCGAAATCATGAAATATAATTTTTTTAAACATAATATTCAAGAATTGGACTAATAATGGAGTTTTAAAGTATTTATATTTTTTAATGCTATGGAATAAAAATCCAGGAACGCAAACGCGCGCTTCGCGTGCTTGCATTTACTACTCGTAATAAATTGTGTCTGACTGAGAATTACATTTTCCACTTAAAACTGAAATTTCACGTACGCGGGCAGCCTGATTTTTTTTTTTTTTCAACTACGAAAATTCCTTGAGTATCTTTTGGCACAAAACGATATAATAAAAAATTATTCAAAATTGTGAATTTGCTTTTAAATCTAATGCTTCTTTATAATCAAAACTTTTTGTTTAGAAATACCGAAATTCGAAGTAAAACGACGTGACCTCAAATTGTTAAAACTAGCTGTGATTTCGATCTCAAGTCTTTCCAATTTGTTTATATTTATAATTATATGGTGCTCATTTCACGAGCTCTTTGCTTCCCGTTAGCAAATGTATTTGCTTCCTCATAATGGAAGCATTAGTGATTTTTTGGAATAATAGACAAACCAAAGTCTTCATTTTGATCGATTTAAAAATAGAAATTTACAAAAAATACAAAATTAGAAAAAAATACAAATTTTTTTTTAAATACAACGACAAATCAGACAAATCAAATTTCGTATTCGAAATTATAATTTATCGAGCTGGAAAAGGGAAGGGACACATTCTGTCGCACCCTATCTCTTTCTCAGCTTTATTTCTTTACAAAGATTGTCAGAATTATTCTATTTTAAAATTTATTTAAAAAAGTCTTTTCTATTCATGCGTCAACTTGGAATTATGCCGATGGAAAAAGTTTTTCTGTTTGCAACACATAATTCAAATATTATAAATGAGCATAACTTTCTCAATTTTCAATAAAGTGTATTAATATTATAGATCAGTCGATTTGCCTCGAATCAAGGAATCTTTTCCGTTCTTGCATCAATTTTGAATTATGTTAGTGAAAAAAGTTTTACGATAAAAAACCGTGTTTTCAAATATTATGCATTACCGTAGCTTCTTCACTCTTCTATAAAATGTATCAATATTATAGGTCAATCGATTCGTCTTGAATCAACAAAACTTTTCTATTCTCGCATCAACTTTAAATTATGAGGATGAAAAAAATTTTACTATAAAAATTGATTTCAAAAATATATAAATTACCATAACTTCCCTACTCTTCAATAAAATGTATTCACATTGTAGGTCAATCGATTCGTCTCGAATCAAGGAATCTTTTATGTTCTTGCATCAACTTTGAATTATGTTGAAGAAAAAAGATTTACTATAAAAAACCGTATTTTCAAATATTATGCATTACCATAGCTTTCTTACTCTTCAATAAAATGTATCAATATTATAGGGCAATCGATTCGTCTCGAATGAACAAATCTTTTTTATTCTCACATTAACTTTAAATTATGAGAATGAAAAAATTTTTACTATAAAAATCGATTTTAAATATAATATAAATGACGATAACTTTCTCACTCTTTAATAAAATAAATTAATATTACAGGTCAATCGATTCGCCTCGAGCCAAGAAATCTTTCATATTCTTGCATCAGCTTTGAATTATGTGGATGAAAAAAGTTTTACTATAAAAAACCGATTTTTAAAATATTATTAAGTGCTAACAAAAATTTTGATGAATATTTTAAGAAATCCTTGGGTCAGTTTCAAGAAATTAGTTGTGAAAATGAGCCCTTCAAATTTCATTAATTTATCTGCAACCGTTTTCAAGTTATCGTGTTAAAAAAAATGTGACACACACATCAGGACAATTCCTTAGGACATTGTATTAGTCATTCTTGAATTGAGAAAAGTTTAATAAATTGAATTAAAAATTTTTTGAAAATGTTACAAATTTCTTCTTTGAAATCCAATGATTTTTCAAATAAAAATTTCAACTTCTGACGACAAACTCTATCACAATTTAAAATTATTCAATATTGTGAACTGTATTGTTTTAAACAAAAATGTTGATTTTGAATATAATAATTATTGTTAAAAAATAAAATTTCGGGTAAAATCTAAATTAAAAACAAAAATTGTGAATATTCTTTCAAATCGAATAATTTTTTATTGAAAATCCCAATTTCCAACGAAATTGGTATTTTTCAATTTGCTATTTCTAATATCACACAACAGCAACTTATTCAGAATTCTGAATCCTCTTTGAAATCTAACAGGGTTTTTGTTCAAAATTCCAATTTCCGGTACAAAATGCTAGTATAACCGAAAAACGACGGTTGTTCAAAAATTATGTATCTTTGAAATCTCATAAATAATCTTCTAAGATTATGCAAATAATAATTTTTCTATTGCCTTTTTTCACGGAAAAACGGAATTTTTTACTTTATCCTGTTTTTTTCAAACGCATTCATTATGAATGAATGTTCTCATCATTTTTCATGAATTCTGTTTGATGGAGAATTGTATATAAGTGTTCGTACATATATTACGTAACGCGGGTTTCTTCTGTTTAAATAAAGATGAGAATGAGGTTGCCGTTAAATAAAAAAGGATACAACGATATAAATAAAAGAAAAACACGTCACGTAATAATATGCACGATCCCTAAGTGTAAAAGTAGACTGTAAATATACTTCACTCACTTAAATGTTATTTTGAATATTGTGTTTTATTTGTAGTTGTTTGCATGAAAAAATATCATTTGCATTTGAAAATTCTCGTTGATACTTCTCATTTCAAATATAATTAGCAAACCTCATTTAAAGAATGTATACCATTCATAGAAAATAAATTTGTGAGCAAAAAACATGATGAAGTTAAAAAGTTCAGCAAAATTTTGTGAGAATATTGAAGCAAATTATATTTAAAACTATTTTAATAAATAAAAATTTTAAAAAGTGCAGTCAGCGAGAATACAACACACAACCTTTTTTGTATGAGAAGCTCTACTGTCTAAGCTACCGAAAATTGAAAAATGTTTTTCTTCAAACTCTATATGCCCTGTGGTGAATATTTCAAAATAGTTTTCTCGAAAACGGTAAAATAATTCCGTTTCATTCTAAATACAATTTCCATTAGGTCTAATTCCGTCAAATAAATGATGAACAAATATATGTTATGAATAATTGTATTGAAGTACAATATTGAAAATAAATACAATAATTCTATATGTACAGTACTATTGTCCGCAAGATTTGTAAATACGCCTGCTGACATATTTATACATTTATAAGTTCAGAATTCTCTGGAACGAATTTCTCTTATAATTTTTAATCATGCGTTTTCAATCGGTATGATTTTTTTTCAGACTTCTGTATCATTCGAATTCATTCAGAATGAATCTTCATTACAAGTTTGGAATCGTGCGTATTAATTCGAACTGAAATTATAGACAGGCCCCTGCGGAATCAGTCGGACTTATTCGAAATTAATTTCGTAACACGACTTTTTTCAGAAACAATCCAATACATTCTCATTTTCCGCACAGTGTAATGCAAATACAAAAGAAAAAGTAGTTCGTGTCTTACAATATTCTGAAGTTGCGATTATCCCTAGCAGGAAATACACAAGAAGGGTAAAGCTGCTAAATGCATTAGAGTATTCACATTCTCGCAAAAGACTCGCACGGCATTCATTTAATCGGGGAGACATGGAGCAGATTATGAAGGAGTTAAAAGTATTAAAATCACGTTGTATTTAAGTCAGTTGGTGTGGAGCATCCTCAATGAGGAAGATCGACATGGAGGAAGGGAAAGACCGGGCAGGCGAGAGTTGGCCGAGAAGCGGAGGTTTAAAGTAGAGTATGCTGAGCAAAAAGGGAAAGAGACAAGATAGAAGAGGGTAGACTCAAAAGAGGCCAAAAAGAGACGGAGAATTTGAAGGAGGGTGAAAGTGGAAGAACAGAGTGTATAAGTGCTCCGCCTGCAGAGATGAGAGATGAAAGGCGCAATGCGCTCGAGGACACATACATTTCCTAGCGAAGGTAGTACAAAACATGTAAAAACGCAAAAAGGAAAGAATAAAGGAAGCAAGATATTCAGATACACCGATCGTCACAACTTTTTGACAAATAGTGCACATCAGTGTTACATAAAAACCTCCAAGCGTTAGAAAACTTCAGAGAAAATTTCTCGTTTGTCAAAGATGAAGCCTCCAAAATCTTTGAGGCTTCAAATGAAAAAAATTGTTACTTTCAAACTGCTTTTTTAATGAGTATCGACTATTAAAAATAACCCCCAGTGTAGGTCAAAACGTCGAGGCCTTTTTTAGAAATAAATATTTTTTACGTGTTCTTTTTGGATATTTTATTTAGACTTCATCATTGACCGGAAAACAAAATATATTTGCTCAAATTTTCTGAAATACTTATCGAAAATTAAAACAGTTGGAAAGAGTAGAATCAGTTTTGGATCTGCTATATCTGGAATTGTTTTGTATACTGTAATTACAGGGAAGCTGAAGTTCTGGTAATAATGGGAACATTCCTGTAAACAATATCATAGAAAATATTGAAAACTCCATAAACAATTTAGGTAATGATGAGGATAAGTTAAATATCAGAAGGACCATAACTGAATTAATTCCAAATCACGATAGACAAAATAAAGTTAAAAATAATAATAGAATGACAGAGACAATGGTAAATTTTCAAAAAAACCTCAAAGATCTGTTATTTGTTAAAGCCGGAAGGCAATATTATGATGGTAGAGAATAGGATTGATTTTACTTTACTATAGAAAACATTCGAAAAAATAATAATTTATGCAAAAATATGAAAAATTGGTTCAGTTTTAACAGTTAAAAATAATTGCCTATCGTTTAAAAACCCATAGTAGTGTTGCGGCAAAAGTTGATGCACTCCCTCAGGTACATAAACCAGATCCAAACTGGAATATAAAATATTTTAAAACCAATTTCAGGAAAAACTGAGTCGTTCATAAAACCATACCATACGCCTGAGTTCTTTCTGGAAGATTAAGAAGATCCTTAAAAAAATGCAATATGAACCTTTTCTTTAATAATAACCACACTTTAGAAAAATTTTTAGCTCACAAAAGAGATTCAGAGAAATAGAAAATTTGTCTAATGTGGTTTATTTAATGAAATGTACTAGTTGTGATAAATACTACATAAGTTGAACTGGCAGAAGATTGTGAAGTAGAATTTATCAACACGCATGATGCTTCAACTCCTCATGTTAAATTCTTCACATTTAGTTCAATAATATTTTACTTTAATCTTAGATTCCCAAGCTTTGACGCATCATTCATCAGAGCTTTGTTAAGAGTTCCTCTTTCACCTCTACAATTATTGAGTTTTCAAAAGAGTTAGTCTTGTATCGTTCTTCTGTATAATATAATAGATTAGTGTTCATTATAATTTTGTAGAAAGTATTGTAAAATAAAACTAAAGCGATAAAGACTTTCTGGCCAAACCAATAATACGACACTTTAACAAATTATTGAAACCTCTTGAAAATCTTTGAGGCTTCAATCAGAAAAAGTTATTACTATTCAACCATTTCTTGAAATAATTTTTTTTATTAAATACTGCGATGTTTTTTTGAATCAGGTATGTTCAATTTAAATTTCGTTTTTGTAAACCCCTATCTTTCTGACGTTATAAATGATGCGACATTTATATTTATAAAATTTTCTTTTTATTAAATTATAGATCTGCGAATCGAATTTTGAGAAAGAACCGTAGTGTTAATCAAAACATTGAGGCCTTTTTTGGATGAATGTGTTTTCACATGTTCTTTTTAGATTTTTTATTTTGTCTTCATTGTTTACAAAGGCCGTATGTATTTGCTGAAATATGCCGAAATATTTATTGGAAATTAAAACGGTCAAAGGAAGCAAAAACAGTTTTGGATCTGCTTTATCTAGAATTGTTTTACTTTCTTGTATTTGGAAATATATGTAATAATCTTCAAATCAATTCATTCACATTGTCCAAAGAATACATTTTATTTTACTTAGGATCATTTAGAAGTAGATAGAGTGTTTGGAAAGTTTCTTAAAAAGGAACTAGTTACAGCTACAGTTACTTCGTGAAAATTGTAACTTGTTACATTGGTATTCACTGATTCAAGGAACTTGAAGTACCTGCAAAGTTTAATTTGTTATATAGGGAAACATATGTTACATATGTGAAAAATTATAAGAATTTTTAAAAACTGAATCAACGGTGTCATTTTGACTTAGAAATTGACGAATTTTTAAGAGCAAATCTATAAAATAAAATAAATTTCGATTTTAGGTTTTCAAACTTGAACTATTCCACACAAAAAAACATTCAAAATTACATAATTTTAAAACATGATTCTATATTTTCATAATTCAAAAATTTTCAATTTTGACTATTCAAAATTGTTGAACTTTGAATTGTTGATCTTTAAAATTGAGGTTTTCAATTTTAAAAATTTACCTTGGAAATTTCATCATTTCACGGAGAAAAATGAAAGGTCAGTTTGGCCATCCATATGTGCAAACAGACTATATTTAAGGGTCAACTATAGGACAGCCCTTCTAGAAGGCTAATGCGACTATCTTTAGGAGTTTAAAACAAGAGGTTCAAATCGATCATCCTAGAGCGTAGACTCGATCGTCTCGAACGGTCGATCGGTCATATCAAGATAGCTGACCTAATCATGGTAAAGGGTCGATTTAAACATTTCGGATGGTCGAACAGATTGTCTCAGACAGTCGACTCGATCGTCTCAGATGGTCGATTCGATTTTCTCAGAGGGTCAACCTAGTCATTGTGTAGGGTCGACTTAGACACCTCGGATGACCGATTTGATCATCTCCATACAGTCGATTCGATCAGCTCGGATGCTCGCTTTGATCATTTCAGATGGTCCACTTGATTATCCCGCAATGTCAATATGAATATTTAAGGAGGGAAAACTCGATTATCGCAGAGGGTTTTGATCGCAACTCCTAGAAAAGCAAAATTCTAGAAAGTTCCAGAACTTGGAGAATCCTTGATCGCACGTGTGCCACCTTCATAAAAGTTGCTTGTGTATTTGGTTGGTTAAACAAAGATCATCCTTATTGGCCGAGTCAAGAGTCTGTACCAGGGATCTACCTTGCCGGCAGTTCCATTACCGATTCTGGTAATTGACCGGTGGCTCCATCTGTCGGTTTTGACTCTCTAACTTTGACCATCCATTTTTCTCCGTGTTTGGAAGATTCAAAATGGAAACTTTTAACTATGGAACTTCAAAATCATCAAAATTAAAAAATTTATATATATATATATATATATATATAGGTATATACACATACATACATATTTAGAATTGAAGATTTTTCAATTGTGAAAATTTACGATTTAAAGTTATGCAAGTTTTAGGTTTTACAATTAAAAATTTTGTAATTTTGTTGATTTACATTCGAAACGTCAATTTTGAAGAATTAGAATTGAAAACTTGACTCTTGCTTTCCGAAATCCCATAAAATATCAACCATTATTATTTTTTATTCATACATATTAAAAATTAACGAGTTTTCAGTTGCAAATCTTCCAAATTTAAGAATTTTTAATTGTAAATCGTAAAAATTGCAGAATTTTCAATTGTAAATCTCCAAATTTCAACTATTTTGGAAAAACGTTTCAAATTACATACCTTCAAAATATGAATATTAAAAATTAAATAATTTCTAATTGTATGTTTTCAAAAATCGAGAATTTCAAAATGTGAATCTTCAAAATTCCAGAACTTTTAATTATCAATCTCTAGAATAGAACAGTTTTTTTATTTTAGCAATTAAAAATTAAAAATTCTGTAATATTGAAGATTTACATGTGAAACTTCTTCAATTTTAAAAATTTATAATTATAAGCTTAAAGCCTTACAATTAAAACTTATGTAATATTGATAATCTTAAATCAATTTAAGAATTTCCATTCATATATCTTCAAAAATAGAGAGTTTTCAATCTTAAATATTTATAATTGAAAATATGCGAGTTTGAAGTTTTATAATCAAAAAAGCTGTAATTGTCATGCTTCGCATGCGAAGTTTCTTCCATTTGGATCTTTGGAAATTGAAAAATTGACCTTTGATCTTTGAAATAATTTAATTTCAGGAATTTTCAATTAAACATTTTCAAAATTAAAGAGTTTTCAATTGTTCATCTTCAGAATTGAACTATTTAAAAAAAATTTAAAAACTACATCATTTCAAATTATACGTATTAAAAATTGAAGGATTTTCAGTATCAAATCTTCAAGATAGACCTATTTAAAAAATATGTTTAACATTTTATGAATTTAAACTGTAAACATCCAAACCTAAAACAAGTTGACGAATTTGCAATTTTGAATATTATCAAAATGGAGCAGCGTCGAAAATGGAAGACGTCAGGGAGACTCAAAATGCCAGAATGTCTTTTAAGAATATCTTATTAAATTATAAAATCCAAGATTTAATTAATAATTTTGTTCTTGACTTCTGATATTTGCTAAAATAAAATTTTATATTTAAATAAAAGCAATGTAGCTGATTCCATTTTTATTTTTATTTATGATTTTCAATTATACTTGATAGTACTTTAATTTTTTAATTTATTTATTAAATAGTACTTTAAATTAAAGCTAAATTATAATTTGATAATGAGGCAATCCAAATAAAAAGTGCGTGATAAGCCCGCTATTTATGCTAGTTTTAAGAATAATTTTGTTATCACAAAAAAGAAAAATTTCTTTTGAATTGTAATGAATATCATGAAGACCTAATGCACTCATCTGTTAACTGAAATGAAATTCTGAAAAGAAGATATTTAGCGGAAAGTACCAGGAATGCGAGTGCAAACAAATATATGTGTGTATTGTACAAAGCAATGCAGGATGACTAATGGCCTGAAAAGAATTGGACATTTTAACGAGATAACATTTCGTTTAAAGACTTTTCGCGGTTGCAAAAAATTGTATGTACGGCCATACGTAGTATTCAAAAAACTAGAACAATTCATCCTCACGATTTTTTTCGATAAAAAGAAAATTGTCAGACCTATAGTATATTCAAAATCCAAAAATATAAACGAAAAAGAACATTTTAAGCCAAACAACGCACGATATCAAAGAAGTTAAGAGAAGAAAAATGTTGCGTTTTGAAGGCTTCACAGCATTATCATAACTCCTTGAATTTTCTTGAAAAATCGAAAATTCAAATTTTTATCGGGCAAAAAATAATAAAAATTTAAAAATTCTATTTTGCGGTTAAACTATGCAAGATACAAAAAATATGAGTGAACAAAAATTATGAACCCACAAAAGATCTACAAATTTGTTCTCAAACACTTTTATATAGGACAAGTAGTTTTCGTTTTATTCGTAAAAAACAACATAAAAGATTTAAAAATTTAATTTTTGAACAAACGACACAAACTATGAAAAAAATCAATTGACAAATTTATCATACTCATCTAAAAAAGAGCTACAAATTTTTCATTAATACGTATTTCCCATCAGAAAAGAAACGCTTTTGTAAACTTTATTCAGAATCGTCAACATTGAGTGAATCGAGTTGAAAATTTGGGTTTTGTTTTTTCAACTCATTTTTCACTTTTCAATTAGGCCGAGACAGTATTTATTTGAATTTAACGAAAATAATTGTTCAAACCATTCATTATTATTATTCTTTATAATAATTTTTTTTTAGAATAATGCTAGAAAGTTGCTTCTTTTCTGGGATTTTTCACTTTCTGTCCACTTTTTAATTAGGGTCAAGCAACAATTAAATGAAGGTCACAAAAATAATTGTTTAACAAGCAAGCATAATTGTTTAACAAGCAAGCATAATTGTTTAAACAATTTAATATTGTTTCTTATTATCTTGCTTGAGGATAATGCTATAAGGTTGCGGTTTTTTCTACAAATTTTAAGCTTTTATTTGCCTCTTTATTTATGAACAAATAATAAATAAACATGAATAAGAATCATTTTTTAATAGTATTTTATTTTGAATAACACCACAAAGTTTACTGCAGGCCCTAAAATAAAAATTTAAAACTGTTCACTCTTCACTATCAGTTTCCCCTCCTCTTCCGCTCAAAAAATCAAGTTGTCTTCGATGATTATATACATATATAAACAAATTGAAAATGTCTCAATCAAATCATTAGTTGCTATAAATTTTAGTGTGACATAAGAGGTAAATAAATCATTTTTGCGTTCTTATTTCAGAAAAAAATATCCACAATGTTCAAACAAATAATTCATGAACTCACATAAATTATAACCTCACTCTAGTAAAAGGTTGACAACAAGTTGAAAATTTATGAGAAAACGGCGAATTTCTAGCATTACTTTAAGAAAAAATAGTTATGACCAATAATTAATTGTGTAAACAATTACTTCGGGTAACCTTGATTACTTTTCGCGGCTCGCAAGTTTGAGCGCGCCTAGGGCGCGCGACTGATGGTTCTCGCGCTTCGCGCCCAATAATATATTTATCGCACGCTACACGCTCGATACTGTATTTCACCCACATTTGTGCACAGATCTTTTAAAATTAGAGATCAAAGTATCCACAATTGTAATTTGGTGATTGTGAAATCTCATTTGTTAAAGCTCCTTTGGCTTTAACGAATACATTCTAATCGCGTACCTCGTGCTTCGCACTCGATTTTGTTCAAAATGCGAAATTTTCTACTTATATGTTCAACATTATTATATAAAATGTATATTACATTTATTTATGTATGTTGGCTTGTGGTTTCTTATTTAGATATTGCAAAATAAAGTACGAATTGTATTTATCATGATTAATTTAATATTTGTTTCATATTTGGCATTGAATTTTATTCTCAGCTACCCTGAAAGATATATCATTTCAATAAATTTATATTATTACAATTTATAATATCCATTGATATTGAAAGATGATCTATTTTTCTTGTCTTGTTTTTATAATTGAAAAAAAGTGCGCATCCTATAAAAAAAAAACAATTTTTTTATTATGCATTTTATTGCAACTTGTGTCGTTTTTCCATACATTGTAATTTGGTTATGTTCAATGTTATTTTTTACGATTTGAACCAAAAATATGCATCCCAGCGTAAAGTGGTTTTAAGAAAATTTGTGAATGTAATTTAGGTGAAAAATTTTGTTAGATAAAATTTTATTGTAGCGCGTATCGTTTTACCAAAAAATTAATTTTTTTTATTTCAAATGTATTTACATAATAAAAGTTTATAACAAATTTTTAGATCTTTTTTGGTTGAACAACTTTTGTCTATTCATCTTTTTTCGTGCGTTGCGTTGTTTTTCCACAATTTTTTTTATTGGTAATGTTCTTTTTCACGATTAAAACAAAAATTACGCATCTTATCGAATAATGATTAATAACAAATGTGTAGCTCTTTTCTGAGTGAACAACTTTTGTCTATTTATTTTTTTCGTAGTTTGTGTCGTTTATCCACAAATTTATTTTATTTTATTCTTGAATCAGTTTTTTAAAAATGAAACAAAAACTACGCGTCATCAAAAAGTTATTAATAACAAATTTGTAGATCTTTTTTGAGTGCACAATTTTTGTCTGTTTATCTTTTTTTTGTATCTTGTATATTTCGACCGCAAAATGAAATTTTTTTTTTAATTATTTTTTTGTGCGATAAAAATTTGAATTTTCGATTTTCCAAGAACATTTAAGAAAGTCGTATGACAATACTATAGGGTGTTCAAAAAGAAACATTATTTTTGTTACCTTTTTTCATATCGTGCGTTGTTTGGCTTAAAATGTTCAGTTTCGTTTGTTTTTTGGAATTTTGTAAATGCTATAACTCTAGTAATTTTTATTTGATCAAAAAAAAAATCGTAGGGATAAATTGTTTGTGTTGTTGAGTATTACGAATAGCCGTGCATAAAATTTTTAAATTTGAAAAAAAGTGCTCTCAAAAATTTTGAAAAACGCTCACTTTTTGAATTTTCATCCAAAATGGCTGGCCAATAAACTTGACCTTCATTTTAGGACACTTGAAGAGTATATCAAAGCCCAATCCAATCTGTCAATTCTTTCGAAAGTTATGGTGCTAACAATATAAAAATCTACACACACATACAGACAGACAAATTCGCGAAAACCTGTTTTTTGGGTTCTGAATGTCTCAAATCGTGGATATTTGACAAAAACGGACAGGGACAAATTTTACACAAATTTAATACCTTCTCTGATGAGATTGTAAAAATGAAAAATTGAGAAAAAACCCAACTTTCTAGGATAATTTGAAGGGAATATTATTTAGAATAAAAAATAAATGTTTAAACTCTTATTTTTGTTAACTCAAATTGATAATTACCTCACTCGAGTTGAAAAGTGGGCAAAAAGTGAAAATTTTTAGAGAAAACCTCAAATTGGTCTAGACTCTAGAATTACTATGACTGGAAGACAAAAATTGGAAATTTCAGGAAAAACTACAACTTTTTAGCATTACTATATGAGAAGATATTTATAAACGATAATCAATTTTTCAAATAATTATGTTTGTTAACTTGCATTAATTATTACCTCACTAAGTGGACAAAAAGATAAAATTTCAGAAAAAAGTCGCAACTATCTAACAGTACTATGGGATAAGATGGGTATCAATAATAATAACCTGTTTATACAATTAGGTTTTTTAAATAGCATTCATTATTAACTCGCTGTAAGCGAAAAGCAGACAAAAAGTTGAGAGTTTCAGAAAAAACTGCTACTTTCTAACTATTGTAAGAGAAAATTGCTATAAATAATAATAAAATATTTAGACAATTTATTCAAACATCTAATTATCAGTAGAATGTAATTACTGAATATATTAAAAAAAATTTATTTTTCAAAGCCTTATGGGAAATACGTGTAAAACTGCATGGGGTTTGCGGAACTTCTTCTTTATTTGGATACAACTTAATTCATTGATTAGTTGTTTCATAATATGTACACTTTTCTCAACACGGTCCGTATTTATGGAACGGAGAAACATGGGTGTTTCATATCGAAAGACACGTTTTTAACCCTTGCTCCTATTCATGGAACAGAGGTACGTTTGCAATCAAATGTGTTTTTTTTATTATATTATTATAGCTTATGTTATATTAATATTATATAATACTTAAACTTTAAGTAAAACAAATAAATTTGAAACAAAAAAGAACGGATTTTCAACAAAAGAGTTGAATTTTCAACCAAAGTGATCAATTTTTAAATAAAATGATAAATCTTCAACTGAAATAATTGAATTTTAAACCAAACAGATAAATTTTCAACTAAGATTATGAATCTTCTACTAAAATGGTTGAATTTTCAACGAAAAAGATGAATATTCAACCATGACGATTAATTTTCTACAAAAAAAATACGAATTTTCAACACGATATATGAATTTGCAACCAAGTTGTTGGATTTGCAACTGGAAATGATAAATTTGTAACCAGTAGTTGAATAATTCAACTATTACTATTACAAACAAACTATTACAAACAAAAATAGAGGAGAATTTTCAACAAAAAATAGAATAGTCAAACGTTAAGTTAAACAAATTAATTTTTAACAACAAAAAAGCAGATTTCCAATCAAACAGTTCAATTTTCAACCAATGTGATGAATTTTCAACTAAAATGATGCATTTTCAACTGGAATAGTTGAATTTTATACCAGGAAGGTAAAACAAATTTTCACAAAATATTTCAATTTTTAAATAAAAAAGATCAATTATCAATCAAACAGTTAAATTTTAGATCCAAAAAAGATATATTTCTAACCTAAAATAGAATAGTTAAATTTTCTGTTTAAAAAAACTAATTTCTAACAAACAAAAAAATACCAATTTTCAACACAATATATGAATTTGCAACCAAGTTGTTGAATTTGCAACTGAAAATGAGAAATTTTTAACCAATAGTTGAATTTTACAACAAAAAAATAGAGAAGAATTTTCAACAAAAAATAGAATAGTTAAACATTAAGTTAAATAAATTAATTTTTAACAACAAAAAAAAACGAATTTTCAAACAAACAGTTCGATTTTCAACCAACATGA
>CAKNYM010047883.1:196443-251343 GCA_932195095.1 Andricus curvator
AAAGGGATTCCTGCTTAAAATGAATGAATTTCGTACCAAGATAGCAAGAATGAAACCTACGACAAAAGCATGACTAGTGCTCTTACTATTATAGGCATATTTTTTTCTCCGTGTAGAAGCAGAAATTAACATTTCGTGGTAAGTTTTGTGTTCAAAAAATATGTTTTTAAATTCAAATTAAAATATAGAAAAATGTTTAGTTTTTATTTGTCATTGAAGTAAAATTTGTGACTATTATTCAACAAGAAAGTTACTCTTGGTCATGTAAAATGTAGATTGAAATACTGTTGTATACGTCCAGCTTACCTGAATAAAATTTTACTTTATAAATCTTAAATTTTTCTCAGTTTCAACACGCAAATGTTAAATTTGTCTTACTCTTGAATTTTGAAAATAAAATTTCCATATACAAATAAAATAATTGAATACATTTATGTGATCAATAAGTCCTAAAAATGTGGTGAATGAAATATTTCACAAAATTCGAATGAAATTCATGTAGTCGAATTTAATTCTTCCTTTCATGAATAGTTCATCTGAAAATCCCTTCAAAATGTATATGAATGTTTTTTTTTTATATTAAAAAATTGTTTTAAGTACAGTTTTGTATTATACCACAGGCGGAAAGGAACCTTTTGTTATCATCATTGTTATTACTGTTATTATTTTGATAAATATAAAAAAGATTAATACAAAAAATTTGGTGTTTTCTAGTATCTATTGTTTAAAATGATAGGAAAGAAAAGAAAATATTTTTGATAATATTGATGAAAATTGATATCCTAACTTCCGAGCTAGTATATAATATGTTTGTACAATATATAGATAATCAACCCGTTACATTTTTGTTTAAAAATGCGAATTTCTGACAAAAAATTTTTTTGTTTAATATTAAAATATTTAAAATCTTTTTTGGTTGGAATATTAAATATACCATTTTTTGTTGAAACATCCTCTTTTTTGGTTTAAAGTTATACTTCTTTGTTAAGAAGTAAGTTTTTTGGTTGAAGATTCATTAATTTAGTTGATAACTCATCTCTATGGTTGAAATTTCAACTATTCTATTGAAAATTTCGCTTTTTTTGGTTGAAAATGTTTTCTTTTTTAGTTGAAAATTCACTTCTTTGTTGCGAATTGAACTATATTGTTGGAAAATCAATTTTTCTACCTGGAAATTTCACCATTCCATTTTTGGCAAATTTGCCTCTTTTTGTTATAACTTTACATATTTAGTTGGAAATTTATGTATTTTGTTTAAAATTGGTCTTTCTAGTAGAAACTTAATCCTTGTTTGAACACTTCTTTTTTTTTGGCTGAAAATTGAACTGTTTCACTTTTGGTTCAAAATTTATCTCTATTAGTTGAAAGTTCTAATATTTGGTAAAAAAATAGAGAATGTTATCAAAACACGTACTTTGATTTTTTTTCTGTAGACAATAATGTTATGTTTGTAAAATTGAGAACTATGCAAGAGAAAGTGTTCAGTGATTAAAATATTAAATTCATGCTCTTTAAATTGAATGACTTACTCTTTTACTTTATTTTGCAAATGAACTATGAACTTTTATTAATAATTTGAACAAAAAAAGTTATTTTTCATTTATTGAATTTAAATTTTCGCAGAAAACATTTTTACAAGATAGTACAACATTTCTAAAAATGTAATTTTCTGTTAAAACATGTACTTTTTTTGTAAAAATGTACAAAATTTAACAAAAAATACAGTTAAATACAAATAGCTAATTTTTTCTCATATTTTCTCGTAGAAAAGTAACAAAGTTAATAATAAATTACAAGTTTCTGGAATTCGAAAATTTGTATAACTTTTTATTAATATTTTTTTTACTTTGTTGTAAAAATCTACCAGGTATTACCTAAAACTACACCATTTTACATTTTTTTAATTTGGGTGTTTGACGTCATAAAAAATATTAATACAAAAAATTTGGTGTTCTATACTATCTATTGTTTAAAATGATAGGAAAGAAAAGAAAGTAAAATATTTTTGATAATATTGATGAAAATCGATATCCTAACTTCCGAGCTAATATATAATACGTTTGTACAATATATAGATAATCAAACTGTTACATTCTTGTTTACAAATGCGAATATCTGACAAAAAACACAAATAGAACCTAAAGATAATAAAAACTGTGAGTTTGATCTTTGAAGCAAAATAATTTTTATTTAAAATAACTGATTGTTAATTTAAAGAGCTTACATAAACTATTATTTTTCAAATATTGTAAATATTATTTAAATTCTAATGATTTTTTATACCAAAAATATCGTTCTTCAAACGTAATATTTTTTGTTTAAAATAACGGATTTCCGGTAAAAAATGTTTACAGTCTAAAATTGTACATCTTCTTTGAATTCCGTACTGATTTTCGGTAAAAAAAACGCAAGCACAACCTAAAATTGTTCATTAAAAGTTCCAATTTTCGATATAAAATGACAAAAAACCGAGAATTTTACAAAAATGATGAATTCATATCGTTTCATATCGTAAATATTTTTTAAAAGTCAATGATGTTTCTGTAAAAAAAAACGATTTTCAACAGCCTCCTGTCTCCGAGAGTTGAATATGGTCATGAGGCGGCGCTAGTAGTAACTTTGTTCGTCTTGTTCTGACGGTTATATGGCTTTCGCCATGTAGAGTCGTTACAAACTCTTAAAAATGTAACAATAAAACGGTTTCTTTATGCAATTATTGTGAAAATGGCCCGGTGGAGTTTTCTACTCGTATTTTTATGTTTGTTTGTCGCGTTAATTGTGCCGATGTGTATCGCTCCGGGGTGCAAATCAGGTTTCAAAATTGAACTCAGAGAACCCGAAGATCCTGAATATGAAAAAATTCATTTTTTCGTCGTTCCGAAAGACCCAGCTATTAAAGCTTCATGACAAAAAGCTTTAATTCAGAAACATTTTACCATGAAAGCAGGCCAGTTCGTTTGTAGTGAACTTTTTTTAAAGGAAGACTTTCTCCACGAGAAAATGCTGAAAGGACCCGATGGCAGTATTTTGAGAAAGGTTAGTAATTATATATTTACTGTAAAATATAAATCAAAATTTAAAGATAATAGAAAAGTAAACTCTTTTTCATTCAATAAACTGTATTATTAGGTATTTTTACTTACTACTTGTTTCCAGAAAATTCGGGTTGTTTTTCCCTCAGGAAGTGTAACAAAAAACACAATTTATTCATATCTTTCCTAATATTCAGAATAAGAAATATGTACCAAGTTCATCTAGTCAATGTTCTATTTGAGTAGCATACAAAACAAGTGACGTTAATTTAAGGATTAAATTAGAAGGCTACAAAATGTGCGACAGTAACCTCAAATTTTCTTCTTTAACAATTCATGCGACCAAAATCTTAATGTGACTTTTTTGTATTACGCATGAATAGAGCATCCATTACATTAACTGGGTACAAATTTTTATTCTGAAAAATATGAATAAATTGTGTTTTTTGTTAAACTTGCTGAGGTGAAAACAAACCTATTTTGTTGAAATGAGTAATAAGGGAAAATACCAACTAATACAGTTTATTGAATGAAAAAGAGTTTACTTTTATTTTATTTTTAAATTGTGATTTCGATTTTACAGTAAATAAATAATAACTTACCTTTCCTAAAATATTGCCATCGGATTTCTTTAGGATTTTCTCGTGGAGAATGTCTTCCTTTAAAAAATGTTTACTGCAAACGAACTCGCCTGCTTTAACGGTAAAATTTTTCCAAATTCAAGCTTTTTGCCATAAATCTTTAATAGCTGGGTCTTTCGAGACGACGAAAAAATTAATTTTTTTTTTTCATATTCAGGATCTTCGGGTTCTCTGAGTTCACTTTTGTAACCTGCTTGGCATGCCGGAGCGATACACATCGGCATAATTAATGCGATAAACAAACACAAAAACACTAGTAGAAAACTCCACCGGGCCATTTACGCAAGCATTATTTGATGTATTCGACTACAGGTCAAATCTGTCAAAAATTAAAAAAGAGAAACTGCGTTGATTGAAAATTCGCACTATTTTATTCTGCAAATGACGAAAGTGTGGGTCAAACCCAAACTAATCATCCAGTGGCAAAATTAATCACTGTAGATCAAAATCACAAGCTTCATCACCAAAATTTCAAACTCTTTGATTTTATAAAATCAATCGAAAACTCGTTTTCTCTGCATTCCTAGCAAAATCATGTTTTTGTCTTAGTCTTGAATGATTTTTCTAGACCCAAATTTTACTTTTCTTGTGCATAACCTGGGAAAGAAGTTTTGGCCTACACTATTAACTTATATTTGCAGAATAGAATGCGACAGTTTGATAAATTTCTCTAGCTGATTACAGAAAAGCTAATTTGCAGAAAAAGATATTAGCAAAATTAGCTGAAACCTAATTCTAATTCGTAATTTATTATAAGACTTAGAAAAATAATTTTCGATTAATTTCATTGTTGCCAAGGATAAGAATATTCGTTAATGGTATTTCTTTAAGAGTGAATATACAAATGTTAGAATATATTTTGCTTCGTTACAAAGTCTGTTTGATTTTGAAAATATCACATTTAAGAGTTCATTATTTGTGATAGAAAATAATATTTTATGATGTATCATATTGCTTTTTTGTAATATATAGATATAATAATTATATTTATTATATAGTCGCATTATATTGTAAAACAGCAGTATAAAAAAATTGGTTCTTCATCACTATATTCAAAAGTGTTTGAATATCCGGGACTAATACAAAGTAACGAAAAAATAAATAACAAAACAACAAATGAACAAAAAACAATGCTGGAAATATAAATTAACGAATTATAAAATTGCCTAATTAAAAAATAAATAAATTGTTAAATTCTCATAAATATTTCAATTCCTGAAATTCAAATTTTCCGAAATTTAACATTGCTCAAAATAATTATTAATTTATTAATTAATGATTAATTAAATTGTTTGTTTTATTTATAATTTCATAAATAGCTCATAAATTAATAATCAATTAACTATGTTCGGCAGTTCTAAATTTCGGGAATTGAAATATTTTTGGAAATGTAATAATTCGTTTATTTTATATAATATATTTTTAAATTCGGGATTTTATTTTATGTCAATTAAAAATCTTGTCGTTATTTGGAATTTTCGAAATTTTATAATTTGGCCACTTACATTTTAGACAATTTTTTTCATTAATTTGTGTATTCGTTATTTATTTTTTCATTATTTTTTATAAGTCCCTAACATCCATGCAATTTTATTTTCAATTATGTCAATTATGCCCCTTTTTCCTATATTAAACAAAATAATAAGTAAGTACATAAGTCTCATTTACGACCTGACTCTACACTATGAAAAAATAAATGATTTTAAACGATTTTTCATATTTATTTTGTAATTTGTATGCATTTTTCCTATGGTATTGCATGGTTTTGTAGAACAAAGTTACTACCGTTGCCGCTTCACGGCCGTTTTCAACTCTCGTGAGACATTTTTTACATTGGACAGAACATTTTTCGCTCAGAAATTCGCTTAGGAAAATGTTGGTTGGAAAAGGTATTTCATTTTTGAATAGAAGACTTTTTTCCATTATTTCTAAACCTAATTGTATTGAAAATAGTGACAAGCAAGATCGAGAAGTGTACTTCGATTTTAAATTTACTGTTGAAATCTTGTATACTAAAGTTTGTATTCAAATACTTATGAAGACTATGTAAAATTAAGTATAATTTGTATAAATAGGCTGAGATGCTTAGAATATATGTTAGGATTCATTTCAGCTGTTGTTTTCAATATAACAATCTGAACATAAACAAATACACGAATTTAAAATCCAAAAAATATCAAAATATTATAAGGAAAACTCTTTTTGTGACGGGGAGTAAAAATAATCAACGAAAAAAATTTAATTAAGTAGATTAATATTAGTTACCTACTTTGTATTGATAAAACATTTTATCGATAGAGATTATCACCGAAAAGTTATTCGATAAAATAATTTTAATAATATTTTTTCGAATGTGTTCGAATCTAATGAAATTGTTGTTGATTTATTGTTGTTGAATACCTGATTGGGTGCATACTGCGTGAATATGACTTTAAGTTGCTGATTTAAGTTTCATCTTTTGAACTTTCTAGAATTTTGTAAATTGTAATTTCCAAATGAGGAACTTTAATCCTACAAATCTATTTATGAGAAGGAAAATTTTAATTATAAATAATTCTTCAATAATAAAGGCAACAAATTAACCCCCTCTCCCATTACCGCCACCTACAATACCCTTCTTCACCGAGTAAGTCACGCTTACCCCGAAAGGGATACGGCCTAATGGTATAATAATAATAATAATGTAGGATAATCGCTAGGATGTTGCGGTTTTTCGTCTGAAAATTTTAACTCTGTGAGGGCTTTCTAGTTATGATCTAATAATAAATAAACATGAGAGAGAATCATTTTTCAAGCAACCTCTTTTTTTATGAATATATCTTTCAGAAATAAAACAGATATTTAAAATATTTTTCAAATTTTCTATCTGGATCATATTGAATGAAAATTTTCCTAGAAGTTGTGAGTGAGAGCCTTTTCGTTCAAATCAATATTAATATTTATTATTTGTTCCTAACTAAAGAATAAGAAAAGCGGCAAATTTTAGAAAAACTTTCAACTTTCTAAAATTACTCTAAAAGGAGATATTCATAAACAATAATCAATTGTTCAAATAATTATGTTTGTTAACTTGAATTCATCATTATCGCACTAAGTAGGGAATGCACAATAATTTAACAATTTGCAGAATAAACTTCAACTGTCCAGCATTACTATAGGAGAAAATAGTCATAAACAATAATAATTTGTCTGAACAATCATTTCTTTAAATTTGAATTATTATCACCTCGCTCTGCGTGAAAAGTTGACAATAAGTGGGAAATTTCTGAAAAAACGTCAACAATCTATAGGAGAAGATAGTAATAAAAAATAAAAATTTTGTTGAACAATGAATTATTTACAATTATTATTAAATTTTGAAGTGGACAAAGAGTTGAATATTCCAGAAGAATCTGCAAATTTTCAGCATTAATTAAAGAGAATATTAATAAAAATAATAATAAATTATTTAAACAAAATTTTTTGTCAAACCTAATTATAACCGCATTCTAATTTAAAAGTGGACAAAAAATGGAAAATTAAACAACAAAAACAGTGACTTTCAAGCATTATTTTAAGAGAATATGTTTATAAATGATAAGAAATTGTTTCAACAATTATTTCTGTTAAATTTAAATAACCGACTTTCTGAGGGTATTTAAAGAGAAAAATGCTATAAATAATAATGATAATAAATTGCTTAAACAATTTATTCAAACATCTAATCATCAGTAGAAAGTAATACTTCATTTATAAGAAATTTTTTATATTAAAAGGGCCGCAAAAAAGTCATAATTAGCGCCAAAAATTAGAAAAATCAAAATTTTTATTTATGGGTTTTTTTGGGACCATATAAAACAGATGAATGGAGATGATATTTAAAAAGTAATTATTCATTTGTATTCTATACCTAATTGTGCAGATAAATTTTAAGTTTCAACTTGATTCATCTTCTGATGATTTGATATAAAATTTACAAAAACGTATTTTTTTCTTAGGAGAAGAAAGTGTTAAACTTCGTGAAGGTTGCGAAACCTCTGAATGTAATTTGAAAAACGCATTTATTTTTGTCCGGATTCCAAAAAATTTGACATATCATATTTTCATTTTGTGACGTACTCACCTGCATGTTCATTTTTCAATGAATTTGAATTACAAAATCCAAGTCTTGTAGCAAAAAAATGTTTAAAATCTTTCGCGATGACTGATAAGTAATAACCTTACTATAAACTTCATTTTCTAGCAGCTTTTTTTATTTAAAAAACATATAGAAATTTGAAAAAAAAATTTAAAGTGCAATAAATGAAGTAAACGCATTCTACTTTGGAAAATTGTAGTCAGGGACATGTGACGCGTGACATTTTTTTTATATTAAAATTATTGTTCTCTCTTAACAGATAAAGTTTAAATAATTAGTATACAAGGTATGATATTATGAGTCAAGTACTCTCAGATACTATAACTAAAAATTGTTTTTAGGTGAATGGAAGCCAGTGGAGTTTTTTCAGGACAGAATATTGTTAATTTTTCTATTTTCACCCACATACAACGTTCTTAAACCATATGAAAATTTCTGTAAAATCTATGAAAACATGTATCCCATTGCTTCCCAGAAAATTACCCGAGTTTTTTCTGTAAGGAGAAGGCAATTAATTTTAAACGTTGGTTAAACATTTTTTAGTTACTTTAAATAGAAGTGTAATAGGAAGTATCCGGTGTGACAGGTCAAGAGAAAATGAAACACGATTTAAAAATTAGCAACGTTTCGGACTCTGTGTGGTCCCTTTTCGAGCGTGTTAAGAAAATTTATTGTGAGAATTTTTTTTTTAAGAAATAAAAATACATGGACCGAATCCATTCCAAATGATGCAGGTTCTACACTTGAAGTCGTTATGCGTATTCAAATTTCTTGCTTTGTTCTTAAAAAAAGTGAGTTTTATCCGGGCTGAATAACTTTTGTGGTCAAGAGAATTTTTTTACATAAAATCGAATTTTCGCATGTTTCTTGCAAACAACAACAGATACGAAAAATGTGAAAAATGTAATTTGCATAGTTAAAAAAGTTCTATAAAATCAGTTCTTAAAATCATGAATAATTAAAGTAAAAAACAAGTGTTATTGTTTGTTACTTTAATTATGCATTATTTTCATCAATTTCCAAAAACTTTATACGTCCAGAACATTTCATCTACATATATGTATTTTTATTTATTAAAAAACAATCTTACAATACATTTTCTTAGCAACCCTGGTGAAAAAATTTTTACAAGATGGTACAACATTTCTAAGAATGTAATTGTTTGTGAAAACATTTACTTTTTTGTAAAAATGTACAAAATTTAAGAAAAAAATACAGTTAAATACAAATAGATAATTTTTTCTTATATTTTCTTGTAGAAAAGTGAAAAAGTTAACAATAAAGTACAAGTTTCTACAATTCAAAAATTTGTATAACTTTTTTTAAATATTTTTTTACTTTGTTGTAAAAATCTACAAGGTATTACAGAAAACTACACAATTTTACATTCTCTTTATTTGGGTGTTTGACGTCATAAAAACAATTTTAATTTTACGTGAATTGTTGTAGAAAATTACAAATCTTTATAAAAGATCCAAACTCAATTTAAAATTAAAAAAGGTTTCTAAAAATAAAAAATAAAATAAAAATTTAGATATTTGGAGATTTCGGAATAAAATTTTGAAGCTTTCTATTGATCTTCCAAGGTTATACAAAAATTAAATAAACTTCTTAACTTTGCTGGGAAAATTCAAAATGATTTTTTATTTTGAAAAATTAATTTTAAGAGAATATTCAAACAGATTCAAATTTCTTGTTTGAATAATAAATAACAATTGAACAATTTTTGATTTGGAAAATAATTGAGTAAGTTTGAAATATATTTAGGAGTTTTGAAAAAATTTCAAAATAATTTGAAACGTGAAAAGATTTCAAAACATTTAAAACACAATGTAGATTTTTGAAGATGTCGAACACAAAATTTATAAGTTTTGTGAGCACTTTGAAAGGTTTTAAATTAATAAGAAATTTGTATCAAAAGTCCTAGAAAAACTAACAATAATTTTTTTTTCAAATTAATGAAAAAAAAAATTTAATAAGATTTACAAAATTTTCAAAAAAGAATCTGGGTGATTTTAAGGTAATTTTTTTACTTTTCTAGGATTTTCAAACAAAATTTGGGAAAGTTCGAGTTCCAAGATGATAAAGTTATTATTGGATTTCTTGAAAATTTTAAAATTATTATTATTTTAACTTTTTCAGCCAACATTTAAAAAGATTAAAAAAAATTTTTAATGCATAAATTAATGTTTCTAGCTTAAAATTGTTAAAAATGACATAATTTTTCTTTTTTAATATTTTAACTGTAAAACGTATAAAAGTTAAAAATTTCAATTTTGCAGTTTAACGGCTTTTCGTTAAAAAATTTTCAATTGAAAAGTTTTTAAAGCTTTCATTTTGTACGTGAAAATTACTGAGCGTTTGAATTAACATTTTTTAAGCTTTAATTTGGAAAGTCAAAAATTAAAAAGTATTCCACTTTGAGTGTTTTAATTTTCGATTCAGTTTTTATAATTTCAAATGAAATAAATTTTATTTACAAGAGTTCGAAACTTTTAATTTCAATGACCGTGATCAATTCTTTTTTAATTGTTCAATTATTATTTGCAGTCAAAAAGCGGTTCTTTTTCGACCTAGGATAAGAAATATTAAAAATATTGCAATGATATAATTTTAAATGACATATAAGGTGTCAAATCGATTGCTATATATTAGGTATTTTCACTTCAACAAACAGCTAACTTCACTTCGTTGAGTGCTGAGGGGAAAACAATGTACCAAATGGATGGGACAAAACTTTATTTTTGTAATATCTTTGTAATGAATAATAATTATTATAATTCTATTATTTCATTGGATAGTTCTTAAAAAATAAAAACTGTTTTTTCAGTACACTTATATAGAAAAAATTAGATTTAACGAAGATATTAGCAAAATTGGGCAAAAATCGACCGAATCCCATGCATTTGGTCCATTGTTTTTTCCTAAGCAATCAACGAAGTGAAGTCAGCTGGTGGTTGAAGTCAAAATACCTAATTTGAAAAAAAACTTGAAACCTATTTTTTTTTTTTTCTAAAATAACGATTATTCATTCTTGTCTTTGAATAATCTACCATTCCTTCAAAATTTAAACACATAAGCTTTTTTGTAACAGCGATCATGTACACACCCTAATTAAAAATTATCTCATTGCAATGTTCTAAATATATGTCATTCTAGGTCCAAAAAATATAATAAAAAATGTTCAAAAAAATACCAAAAAAGTACAAAATTCGTCTCAATAATAGAAAAAAGTCGTACTTTCCTGTAATGTTGGTTGTAATTTATTGTATTTATTTGTAGATTCCTGTGAAAATAGTTTTATTTTTCTGTACTTTTTGGTAAAAATTTTTCCACCAGGGAGGCTCGAAAAGGGATCACACAAAGTCCGAAACGTTGCACATTTTTAAATCAATTTTCATTTTTTTTTGACCTTCTACACCGGATACTTCGAATTTCATAAACTAGAGATCGAAGCTGAAGTCAGAGATGCACTTTAAATAGAAGTATTTGAATTTGTGACCTAATATATATCCCAGGAGAAAAAAGAAATTCTTTTTTTTTTCTAGGAATTTTTTTTTTTCAATTACAATAGGAGCATTTTATGGTGATTGTCCAAATTTGGTCGTTGGATTCTTGTTTTTATTTTCAGGAATTCTATACATTAACTTGAGTATTAGACGTTAAATAGGATAATACAAACCATTTTTTAAATACAAAGACAAATCAGACAAATCAAATTTTGTATCCGAAATAATAATTTTTCGAGCTGGAAAAGGGAAGGGAAAAGTTCTCTCCCAACCTATCCCTTTCCCAGTTTTATGATTTTTGCACAGAAATTGTCAGAATTATTTCATTTGAAAATTTATGATCAAAAAATCGTTTCCATTCATGCGTAAACTTTGAATTATGTGGATGAAAAAAAATTTTCTGTTAGAAACAGGTGATTCAAATATTATAAATGAGCATAACTTCCTTAATCTTCAATAAAGTGTATTGATATTATAGATCAATCGATTCGCCTCGAATCAAGGAATCTTTTCCGTTCTTGCATCAATTTTAAATTATGTTAGTGAAAAAATTTTTACCATAAAAAATTGTGTTTTCAAATATTATGCATTACCATAGTTTTCTTACTCTTCAATAAAATATATCAATGTTATGGGTCAATCGATTCGTCTTGAATCAACACAACTTTTCTATTCTCGCATCAACCTTAAATTATGAGAATGAGAAAATTTTTACTATAAAGAACCGGTTTTCAGAATATATAAATTGCCGTAAATTCCCTACGCTTTAATAAAATATAATAATATTATAGGGTCAATCGATTTGTTTCGAACCAAGGAATCTTTTAGATTCTTGCATCAACTTTGAACTATGTTTCAGAAAAAAGTTTTACTATCAAAAACCGTATTTTCAAATATTATGCATTACCATAGCTTCCTTAATCTTCAATAAAATTTATTAATATTATAGGTCAATCGATTGGACTTGAATCGACACATCTTTTTTTTGCATCAACTTTGAATTATGTTAATGAAAAAAGTTTTACTATAAAAAAACTCGATTTTCAAAATATATAAATTACCATGACTTCCATACGCTTTCATAAAATATATTAATATTATAGGTCAATTGATTCGTCTCGAACCAAGGAATCTTTTATATTCTTGCATCAACTTTGAATGATGTGAATGAAAAAAGTTTCACTAAAAAAAACCGATTTTCAAACTATTATTAAGTGCTAAAAAAAATGCAACAAATATTTTTAGAAATCCTTTGGTCAGTTTCACACACATATCCAGACAATTGCTTAAAATATGGTATTAGACATTTTTAAATTGAGGAAGGTTCAATTAAATGAATTTAAAATTGTTGGAAAATGTTACCATTATAAAGCTTCCTCTATGAGGAAACAAAAAGTTATCAAATTGTGGAAGAGAGAAAAAAAAGATGTTTCTTTCAAAACAAACAAAAAAATGTTCACTAAACGTTTATGGGCACTTAAAGTAACTTTTCTTCGTGTAGCGCTACATGAATAACTTATAGAACGATGTGGGGGGTGAAGACGAGGTCTGCTGTATAAATTCCAGGAGGTTGTCCTGCCTTGGTCCCCTGGAGTATTCCACACCCCAAACAGGACCATAAGGGTTATGTTTGATAGATACAACCCGGCTAAGAGCTTATCGTATTTCTCAACCTATTTCTATCTATAAGCGATTCTTTTCCAGTTTTTTCAATATCAGTATATTTACTCTCCAAGTTCATGATGAGCATAAAATAAATAAAATTTCGTAAAAAATGATTACATTTTTTCTTTAAATTAGCTAAATGCAGGACTCTGATCGACTAGAAGGCTATAAAAGTCGCATAAAATTATTTTAAAAAGTGGCATGAAATTTCCAAAAAAGTCCACAAAAAGTCGCAAAAAATTTTCAAAGATAAGAAAAAAAGGAGAATCAGACACTGAATGACTGCAATGATAACTTTACTTTTTTAGGAATATAGAGTACATAATTCTCATAGATTTTCAAATAGAGCAATTACATGACAAATTATCTGAAGAGTTTCATCTAATGTTAATAATTTTGATTGAAATTTTTCTATCCGTTCTCTTCAAGGTTGAAAAAAAACCCTAAAATAATTTTTAGAAAGTCAAAAAACTTGGGAGATATTACAAATTAAAAATTTTGATCCTTTTTTTCTGAACTTTCATAACTTTGGTGATTTTAATTATATTAAAATGTATTTTTTCTAATTATTCATAATAAGACCTATTTTAAAGCATATATTTGTATGAACACAAAATTTCAAAACCTTATTGGATTTAAAAAAAAATGTAAACTGGATTTAAAAAAAAAGTTTCGATTTTCTATAAATTTTTTTATAGATAGATTACAATGTGCTCTAAAAGCCCTGTAAATATAAAAATAAGATCTGCCTTAGTTTTCGAAAAATTAATAGAAACGTACGTCAAAACGATGTGATCGGTTTAAAAATGTGTTTTTGCAAAATCTAAAAAGTAAATTTGTTTATAATATTTCTTTGAAACTGCGCCTTATTATGAATGATTCAAAATAAATACATCTCAATGTTATCAAAATCAACAAAGTTATGAAGGTTCTAAGAAAAAAGGACCAAAATTTTCAATTGTTAAATATCTCCTTAATTTTTTGAATTTGTCAACAATTCCTTTATGTTTTTTTTTCAACCCCTTAGAGAACGGATACTAGATTTTCCATAATCAAAATAAACTCTAAAGTTAAAACAATTCTTCAACAAAAGTCATTCTGCTTGAAGGAATCTGAATCTGGGGTAAAAATATTTTTTTCTACACTGTTAAACGTGGCAACTTCAATTAACTTTAAACCAGAAAAGTTTATCATTTAAATCAAATTTGACTATTTTAGACTCAAAGTTACTAAAAAATTATGGTTTTTTAGAACTATATAACTCGAATATGAAATTATTAATTTTTTGTTAAATTCGGACTTCACTGCTCAAAATGCTCTCGAAATAGAGGAAATGCGGCATTTTTCACGAAAATAAAAAAAGCAATAGGAGAATAGATTCTTGTAAATAAAATTAAGACATATACAATAATTAATTTAATATGAAATGCTTCAAATTTCTACGATTTCAAGTCGAAATATAATGAATTTTCAACATGGTAGTTAAACTTTCAACCCAAAGACAAATTTTTAACAAAAGAGGTGAGTTTTCAAGTTGAAAAGTCCAATAGTTTAGAAAACAGTTGACTATTGAACATGAAAGAATAATTTTAAATCCAATAGTTGAATTTAAAAAAATAATAGTCAACCAAACGATTGCATTTCTAACAAAAAGGTTGAGAACTTTTAAGCACCAGAGACGAATTTTTAACAAACTAATGAAAGTTTTAGTAAAATAGTTTCATTTTCAACCGAATGTTTGAATTTTCAAGGAATGAGATAAATTTTCAATGAAATAAGCCAAACTTTCAACAAAATATCTTAATTTTGAACCAAATTGTTAAGTTTTTAGGGAAAAAGACAAATTAAAAAAAAAGACTTTAATTTTCAACAAAAAAGTTAATTTTCTACCGAAAAAGATGAATTGTCAACCAGAAAATATTACTACTGAACAAAATAATTGAATTTTGAACCCAATGGTCAAATATTCAAATATAGAGATTAAACCTTCGCCAAAAAAGTTGCATTCTCAACCGAATAGTTTAATTTTCCGGCAAAACAGATAAATTTTTTACAAGACAGTTGAATTATCAGCCTGAAAAGTTGAAATTTCCACAAATAGATCACTTTCAACCGATAAAAATACATTTTTGACGAAGTAGTTGAATTTTTCACAACAAAAAAAGCTTTTTATCAAATAATTGAATTTTCATGCCAAAAACACGATTTTTTAGAAGAGAGTTAAATTTTCAACTAAGAAGTTAATTTTTAATCGTAACCGATCAATTTTCAATCGAAAAAGATGACTTTTCGACCATAAAAGAGGAACTTTCAATCGAAAAGGATGAATTTTCTATTCAAAAAGGCGAGTGTTCAAGAAAGCCTTTGAATTTTTTGATCAAAAAAGAAATTTTTCGAACAAAAGAATTGCATTTTCAAACAAATATTTAATTTTTTAACCAAGTAGTCGAATTTTAAACCAAAAAACGAGAAACTAGCTGTGAATTCGATTTCGAGTGTTTCCACTTTGTTTTTATTTATAATTATATGGTGCTCATTTCACGAGCACTTTGATTTCCGTTAGCAAATGTATTTGCTTCATCATAAAGGAAGCATTAGTTATTTTTTTCAATAATAGACAAACCAAAGTCTTCATTTTGATCAATTTAAAAATAAAAATGTACAAAAAATGCAAAACTACAAAAAAATACAAAAAAATTTCTAACACAAAGACAAATCAGACAAATAAAATTTTGTATTCGAAATGATAATTTTTTGAAAACTTAGGATCAAAAAGTATTTTCTATTAATGCGTCAACTTTGAATTATTCCAATGAAAAAAGTTCTTCTGTTTTAAACAGATGACTCAAATGTTATAAATGAGCATAACTTCCTTAATTTTCATTTAAGTGTATTAATATTATAGATCAATCGATTTGCCTCGAATCAAGGAACCTTTTCCGTCCTGGCATCAATTTTGAATTATGTTAGTGAAAAAAGTTTTACTATACAAAATCGTGTTTTCATATATTATGCATTAGCATAGCTTTTTTACTCTTTAATAAATTATATCAATGCCATTGGTCAATCGATTTGTCTTGAATCAACACATCTTTTCTGTTCTTGCATCAACTTTGATTTATGTTAATGAAAAAAGTTTCACCATAAAAAAACGATTTGCAAAAGATATTAATAACCATAACGTCCCTACGCTTTAATAAAATATATTAATATTATAGGTCAATCGATGCGTCTCGAACCAAGGAATCTTTTATATTCTTGCATCAATTCTGAATTATGTTGAAGAAAAAAGTTTTACTATAAAAAACCGTATTTTCAAATATTATGCATTACCATAGCTTCCTTAATCTTCAATAAAATTTATTAATAGTATAGGTCAATCGATTCGTCTCACACACACACACACAGCCGTACAATTGCTTAGAACATTGTATTAGACATTTTTAAATTGAGGAAGGTTTAAATAAATGAATTTGAAAATTTTTGAAAATGTTACCATTACAAAGCTTCCTCTATGAGGGAGCAAAGGGGGACGTTTCTTGAATACAGGGGAAAAATAGGAATTGTTTAAGGAAGGGGAAAAAGGGGAATAGGAGGAAGAGTGTGAATACTGTAATTGAATTTCAAATTCATCGATTTTAAACATTCTCGACTTGAAAATGTCCAACTTACAATTTGAAAGAATTAAAACTTTGAATGCGGAATCACGAAATAAGAAACTGTTAAATTTCAAACTACAAATTTAGAATTTTTTAAGTATAAAGCATCAATGAAAAATTATTCAATATTTAATGTTCTCAAATAAAATATAACAATTTTTTCTAGTTTCAAATTTCAATTTTAGATGTTTCATTTTCGCATTTTCCTTCAAAAAGTCGAAAAAGTCTCACGATGCAAGCCCTGAAAATAAAAAAATAACAGAATTGGGAATATTTTATTCGCAGTTTCATTTAATTTAGTTAAGAAATAAATTAAAAATATCGTAGAGGGGTCGAATGAACTTTTTGGACGCGCTTTTCTAACACGACGTTAACCTGATCTACTTAAAATCGAGGTAAGGCTGGCCAACCAGAATTAGTTATTGTACACGTATTTTCTGTAAGTCTACAGAGTGGAAAAAATTATTAACAATTTTAGTCTATTTTAAAATTATTATTTTTTTACGACTCAATTTATAGTCCTAATTCAAGAATAGTTCAGTTGTAAACGAAGTTTTTTATTTTTTCATTTATAACCGTACATCACCGTAAATCATTTAATTTCCAAAGTTTTCAGGATGACTAATTTTACAATATTGAAAATTGTTCAATCTTAACCAGTAACAATGACAATGAATTTTTTTGTATACAAATCTTTTTTTTTAATAATAAAATATATCCAATCACTTTAAATGTCATTCTGTACTACATGATATGATACTTCTTTATCATTTTTATAATTTAAAAATTTCCTATAATTTCAACTTCAAGGTATAGTTTTAAATGCGCAATTCTAAAATAGTTTGATTTATGAGGCTTTGAAACTAAAGTTGTTTAACTTCAAAAGTTTAAATTCGCTAATATTTGTTTTGAAATTCCTCAAGTCCTAAATGCCTAATCAGGAATGTTACTAATTTCTTAATGGTTAGTCTGTTATGCTAGGTTTGCTCATCAGATAAAATTGGCTTTAATGATATATGACCACTTTAATTTTAATTTTAAAAATGGAGTCCTTAAAATTAAGAAAAATTTAAAACCCTTCAAATCTTGAAAATCTTATTAAAATGCCTTGAATCTTACATTTTTTTCATATCCCTTGAAATATTATGTAATCACTTCCAAACTTTACAATCAGTTAAAATCCAATAAAATCCTTTAAACCCAATTAAATTCCATGAATTCTTAAGACATTTCCTGTAATCCTGGAAAATGTATTGAAAAAACTTGAGAGCTTTTAAAATCCCCTAACATCATTGAAATCCTCTGAAATGTTATTAACGCCGTCAATATCTTCTAAAAAAATCCCTTGAAATATTCTAAAATATCCCACAAACCTAATGATATAAAAATAATAAAATAATAATAATAATATACATAATATAAAAATTTTCAATAGAAAATTTTTCGAAACTGCAACCAATTTGTTTAAATTACTTAAAATCAATAAAATCCTGGATAATTCCTTCTGAGTTTTCAAATTTTTTGAAAATTCTTTGGAATCCTTGGAAGTGTTCCAAAATATTTTAAATCCTTTCAAATCCTTTAAAATACCTTGAAATTTTTCCAAGCGCTTGCAAATCTTAGAGTATCTTTTAAAGTATCCTAAAATCCTTAAAATTCTGTAAAATCCCTCAAAATCCCTTAAAATCTCTTAAAATTCTTCAAATCTATACAAAATATTTGAAAATCTCTTTAAATCTTTAAAATACTTCGAAATCCCTCATTTTTAAAAATAAATTCTTTGAAATCCATTAAAATGTTATAAAATCTGTTTGAAGCCCCTTAAAATTACATGAAATCCGATGATATTCCTTGAAATCTCTTAAAATATTTAAAGGCCTATGAAAACCTTTGAGATCCTGAAAAATTTGATAAAATACCTCATTGAAAGCATTTAAAACCCTCTGAGAAATACTAAAATTCTCGGAAATCTGATAAAATCCTTTAAAAATAATTCGAAATATTTGGAAATTTTCGAAATCCTCTGAAATCCCTTGGAATCATTTACAATATCCTAAAATCGTATGAATTCTCTGGAATGCTTTCAAATATTTCGAAATTAAGATAAATTCTTCAAAACCGCATATTAACCGCAATATTTGAAATCCTGCGAAATTCCGAGCGAAATTCTTCATTATTGTAAAATTCATTGCTCACTTAAAGTCATGCCATAAAATCCTTTGAAATCTTCAAGATTCTCTGTAGTCCATTGAAATCACTACAAATTTTCTAAAATATTTTAAATCCTATACAATCTTTCGAAATCCTTATGAAGTATAGGAAATCCTTTGCAATCTTATAAATCCTGCTTTAATCTCCTGAAAGCTTAAAAAATTCCTTGACATAATCTAAATCTTAAAAAAAACTTTAGCTGTTTGCTCAAAAGTTGTTGCAATTCTTTGCAATTTACAGCGCAATGCAATTTACGAATACGTGAATGTGTATTTTTTTAACCTGAAGATATTTAAAGGAAAGAACCAAAGATTTTTTCAGACAAGGAAAAAGAATTCTAAGTTAGAAAAATGTCTAACAAAATTGTCTGAAAATTGATGAATTGCAAATGATTTTATTTTAATTGTGAATACTTCAAATTTAGAAGAGTTCTATTGCTGTGAATGCTTCGATTTTGTAGTTATGTATTCAATAATTAAATTAAACAATTTTTCGGGTATGAAAGTTTCAATTCTTCTATTTTTATTAATTGAAAAAATTCTTGCTAACCGGGAAATAACAAAAAAACTTGTTTTTGTTTTCAGTGGCCATCCTGAAACAACCATATTGAGAATTTGACTCTTATAAAAAAGAAACTTATAGCGCACATAGTTCGCCTGAAATAAACTTGAAAAAAGTTGATAAGGTTTATCAATTAAAATAGTAAATATATTATTATACTTCTTAAAATAACTATTCTCGTGATTATCAATATTTTTGAGTTCTTATCTTCGGCTGTGGAACTCAGTGATGTGAATGGAAACTGTAACCACGAGACGGACCCTATGTCGGAAAAGAACCGACGGTCTTATCTGTAAACCCTTTGTACGACTATTGAAAAAGAATACCACAAGATGTCTTTGATTTCCCCAGGATCTGTTTTCTTGGCACATTTCTTTTCCTATTTTCAGTTTTTCTTTGCTGGCGCCTTCAAGGGATTTCCTATATTCCATTGAAGATGTACATACTATTCTTGAAATTAGGTTCAATTTTATACAATACGAAATTTTTGAGACAAAAGGTAATAATAAGAAGATACTAATGCAAAATGTACTCAGAACATTTGTCAACTGAAATTCGTTAGTTAATTCCATCAACTATCACTAACCGAAACGCGTAATGGCCCAGAGAGCTTATCGATTATGAATGAAGTGGTTACAATGGATATCGGGTATGATGACGAGGGTTGATCCACCCAGAGTATGAAATAGGTCGTTAGTAGCTAAAAGTGTATGAATTTCCCTTCCCTCTTTTTGTTTCGAAAAAGATTGTTTAATTACCTTATGAATCATAATCGCCTTTGTCGAAACCATTTTGGTTTGTGACAATGGATGCAAACGACATTTAATTTCGTAAAAATATGCAGAATAATTCAATTATAACAAATTGTTGATTTGAAAATATCACCTTCTAGTTTACGTATTACCTTTTGCAATGCAGTACGTAGAGTAAATCATAAATTACATGTGACATCATCAGTGCTATTACAATCTACAATCGTACAATAATTAATTTTCTGATCAGTACTGAGAGAATTGGACCACAAGTTGTGGTTGTTTGTGGCCCAATTGTGGCCAGTTGCATAATATAAATTATGGTTTATGCAAGGTAGGCGAAAATACGACAATAAACGAAACAATGTATAATACATAATAATGAAATATTTTATATAATATAATAATAAATAAATAATATGTCATGATAAAAATTGGCTACACAACCACCGTAGGCACTTGTGCCGATGATAAAATTTTTATTTTTTATATATGCGATTCTCTATATTCTATATTCTCTATATATAATAATTGATATGCGTAACTACTATTTTGTTGGTCTTATGGTCTTCATTAAAGTTAAAGAAATAACAAATGTTACCTATCAATAACGTGGTTGCCAATATAGAAAATTGCTTAAAAAATGTAGAACATGAAGAGCAGAAGCTAAGTATCAGAAAAACAGTTACTCAATTAATCTCAAACCCTAGGCAAATTAATAACTTCAAGAATCATGGAAAATCTTTTAAAGTGGTTGAAAGTTTTCAAAATGTTAATAAAGAATTCGTTTTTGTAAACGCAGACAAAGGTAATACAATAGTAGCAGCTAACAGAGATAACTATAATAAAACTGTGGAAAACATGCTTAACAATGATATTTTGTATAAAAAGATTAAAACTAGTCTTGTTCCGACAATACAAGAAAAATGTAACGATATAGCTATTAGATGGGAGAAAAAAAGATTAATTGATGAACAAATTGCATATAAATTAAAAACACACAATTGTACTGTAGCAAAAGCTTATGCTCTACAAAAAACTTAGCCAAATACATTTCTAATATTTTAAACCCGGTTTCAGGAAACACAGAATCATTTATTAAAAATAGATGGAATTTAAAAGACATTTTAAATACAATAAAAGTTCCTCCAACACACTCTTTAGTTTGATTGGACGTTGTTTCAATGTTTGATAACATTCCATTAGATCTTGCGTTAGATTGCATTGAAAAAAACTAATATTAAATCATAATCTAACTAAAATAACAAAAAATGAATTCCTAATCGCTACTAGAACTGTTTTCAATAACATGGGTTTTTCTTTTAGTGGTAAATATTATAAACAAATAAATGGTTGTCCTATGGGTTCTCCATTGTCTGCTATAGTTTCAAATTTAGGTTTAGAAGACGTAGAAACAAGAGCTTTAAAAAAATTAAATTTTAGACCTATTTTATATAAAAGATACGTGGATGATATTCTAGCTGTTGTACCTACAGAAAAAATTGATTATTTCATAAATAATTTCAATAGTATTGAGAATTCCATACAGTTTACATTTGGACTTGAACATAACAATTCAATTAATTATCTTGATTTACAAATTATAAAAACACCTAAAGGTGAGTTAATCACCAATTGGTTTAAAAAAGCTTCATGTTCTGGTAGATATCTTAATTTTAATTCCCATCATCTGTATTGTCAAAGGTAGGCCTAATTAAAGGTTTAATTGATAGATGCATTAAATTGAGTGATGTAAAATTTAGAAAAGAAAATTGGGATTATATTAAAATCACATTAGTTCAAAATAATTATCCTCTTCCTTTAATAAATAATATTATTCGAGAACGAATTCATGAAATCTATAATGCTTCTAGTAAGAAAAATAACTGGATTGACACGTATAAAAAATCGGATCTAAAAGTTACGTTACCTTATGTACAACGACTCTCGGAAAGGTTGAGAAAATCGTTAAAAAAATTTAACATAAATATTTATTTTAGCAATAAAAACACTCTTAACAAATTTTTACTCAATCAAAAATATATTGATAACACCAAAAATTTTTCTGGAATTTTTTATCTCATTAAATGTAATTTTTGTGAAAAAGTGTATATTGGTGAAACAGGGAAAACATTCAAAACTAGAGTTTTGGAAAATAAAAGAGATTGCAGAGTTGGAAATTTAAATACAGGTCTATCACAAAATTGTTGGAACTTCAACCATCACTTTGATTTTGATTTTAACAATATTGAAATTCTGGCTAGGGGAAAAAATACTTATAAGAGACGAATAATAGAATCCATTTTCATAAACAAATATAACAATATTTCTATTAACTTAGAGACAGAAATTATGTATGTCAACAAAATATATCGAAGTATTATAAAATAATCAAAAACCAATTTAAAATCCAGTTTCTTTGGCGTGCTTTCCTCATTTGCGATTCATTCAAATGACGCCTTCACCCTGCATTAATGAATTTACCGCCCTAATGTTTTTCTCTTGTCTACTTTGTCATATGTTCGTCGTTTGTCTCAAAACATTATAAAGATTTTGTTTTTTCTAATTTAAGATGTAGTCTCTACCTAAAAAAACCTCTTTAATTTTTTAGGCTTTTTTCTACGATACGATGTTATATAATTATTTTTTAAATTGGAGTCAAATTTTAGAATTATTTTTAAATTTGACCATAAACTATTGACTTATAAAAATTTTGTTGTTGTTAAAAATTTAAAAATTGTTGTTTTTTGTGTATTATTTATTGAGATTCTTCCAAAAAGGCAGGCAGTGATAGCCGAAACGTCAGCATGATTAATAAACAAGCTCTTTAGTAGTTTCATTTGTTATTTCTTGTACTTTAATGAAGACCGTAAGACCAACAAAATAATACTTACGCATATTTACATGAATGGTCGAAGAAAGGCTTGATTTGATTCTTATCAAATCTGATTTTTCATAAGAATTAATATTATATGGAACAATTTTCTGTTGGAAAAGTATTTCAAAAAATGTTTCTTGCATATTATTCCAAACAATTAAAAAAAACTTATTAATAATTTTTCAGAATCTGCATTAGTGATCCGATTTCCATAAAAATTAGTATCTTAAAGTTTATGTTGTCAGGTCCTGAGTGAAAGGCGAGGGTATTTTGAAAATTAGAGAGATACCGGTGTTGCTGATTATGTCAGGTTGATACCGCCTGACTAATTATTTGCTGTGGGTTTGTTTGTCACTAGCAATCCTATGTTGATTGTGTCAGTATGAAGTATTTAAATAAAAGGTGTAGCTTGGATCTTGCAATGCTAATTAGAGATACAGAACGGATAATTAGTTAAAACGAATACAATGAAAACCTACATCTACCTTTCTACTCTAGAAAGGGCAACAGAGGTTGTCTTCGTCGATCAGATCTCTGTTATTTCGTAGAGCAGCAACGGAATTCTACCGGATGTTTGTATGAAATACTGAATGATACGTTAACTATTTTGCGGTGATACAAAAATGATTGTATGTAAAACCTATGCATGGTTTTCTTAATTTACCGAACTTTTCTAAATTATCGGTATCCACCGAATCTCTAATCTACCCATGAAATCTCTTTTTAATTACCTTGCGGTTTCTACTTTATCGTCAGTAGTGCAATTATCATAGTTAGACTCGAGACCGGATGAGTCTCGCTAATGCGCCTGATAATATGTGTAGTAGCAATTGTCTCTTGGTTCACTGAACACCAATTTGATAAATGAATTTCCAAATTCAAATTGGCTAATCCGATATGTGGCATTAAAAATTTGAAAATGCTCTCAATTTCATGAAAATTAGTATCCCACGGTTTTTCAGTTACTCAATTTAAACATTATAATATGATGAATGAAAATTCTCTAATTTTTAAGATTTACGTATAATTAATTAATAATTTCGAAAGGTTTATATAGTTTGAAATTAGTTCAGCTTGAACGTTTTTATTTTGGTAGGTAGTTCAGTTTTTAATACCTAAAATGCGAAATACTTCAGTTTTCAACATTTCCAATTGAAGAATCTTCAATATTTACCGTGCATAATAGCAAAAAATGCAATTTTGAATTTTTCTTTTAGAATGACTTCATTTTGAGGATTTACAATTGAGAAATTTTAAATTCTTAAATTTGTTCAAGACTCAAGAGTTTGAAACTCTACCTCTTCTGAATTCAAAAATTTAAATTGTAAATCTTCATAATTACATAATTTTTAATTGTACAACATAAAACTCTTAAATTTCAAAGACACACAATTTTGACAAGTTACAATTACAGAATGTTTAATTTTAAGAATACAGAATTGTAATTTATAACATTTTCAAGATTTATAATTTTAAGGAATGTAGCTTTGAACGTTTTTTTGGAACCATTCAATTTTGAAGATTTTCGATTGAAATTTTTTTAATATTTAGGATTTTCAATTTTATATTCTTCAGTTTTTAAGAATTAATATTGAAGATCTGAGGATGCGAAATATTTTCAGTTTAAAATTATGTAATTTTGAAGGTTTTTTCTTAATCAGCAGTACGATTTTGGAGATTCACAATACCAAATTCTTTAGTTGTTGATATTTGTAACTAAGTACTCTTAAATATTTAATATTTAGAATGGAAAATGATGCAATTTTGAGTGCCATCTTTGGAATGGACAACATTTAAAAAATTTTAATTGAAAAATATTCAATTGTGTAGATTAGAAATTTAAATTTATTCAATTTTAAAGCCGTATAAATAAAAATTATAAAATTTAGTCAAGAGTTAGGAGTTTCCAATTCTAAATCTTCCCAATCAAACGATTTTTCAACGTAAATAATCAAATTGCCGAATTTGTAATTATAAAACTTAAAAATTGCAAAATTTTCAAATGTAAATATTGAATATTGAACATTTTTCATGTATTCAACTTCTACGACTTACAATGCGTTAAATGGAAAATTTTTGAATATTGAAGATATTCAAAACATTTTTTATATAACAGTTCAATTTTGAAGATTTTCAATTTAAATTCTTCAGTTTTTTAGAAAATGATGCAATTTTTAATGATTTTTTTGAATAGCTGATTTTAAAGATTAAAAATTGAAACACGAAAAATCTATATAAGAGAATAATAGTTTTAGCTACATACTTTGAATAAGTAATGAGAGTCCGAATTTTTGTTTTATCAACTTTGTTAATATAGTTCTAAAAGACGGTTGAACAACCACCGGAGGGTCCCACTGGGAGCAACTGTCATCTAAAAATGGCACCGGCTCACAGTAGAACCGCGGTAATACACACCTATGGCCACGCCTCACGACCGTGAAATTGGTGGTCACAGGGCACAACGAGATCACAACGACAGGTTGGCAAAACCCTCGCGTGTCTTGAGAACACGAAGCGACCCAAGGATGACAGCTTTCTCCATCCATTTCGCAAGTGCCTTGGCATATTTTTGGCACGCAGGTATGGCTCTAAGGTTACAAACCAGTGATAGTTTCGCAATTTCGAGAGCTCCGATCACAAGGACAATTACTTTTATCGAATATTTAGGGTAACGTCGTTGCAGCTTCCTTTTAAAGTCTTGATACCTCACATCCTTTCCCTTCTCCTTGGCAGTGACGTTGTAGTCCGTCAGAGCCGAGAATTCGTTCACGAATACAGTTCGTTTCACCAAATCATGGCGAACGATGTCAGGCCTCGAGTATGCAATGGAGATTGCTGTCTGAAAATCGCAGTTCCAGTCAATTTGGCACTTCTAGTTTTGGATCATTGACTCCATGTCCCTGGGAGCGTTCTGCAGAGCAAGGTAGCAGCCAACACCGTAAGGGTGACGAGAATGGTAATAAAGCACTCTCAGGGCCGCATTGTGTCTGTGGAGATATGTCTTTCCCGCGTGAGTGCGACACCTGGATAGTATGTGTTCCAGGTACTCAGCTTGTGCATGACGCGCTCTGCACCTATCTCTGGGAACTTCTTGACGTAAAAATCGTTAAAATTAAATGCCAAAAATTCGATAACGAACGTGGTTCGTTTCTCGAAGTAAGGGAAACTATGTCAGGCCTCGAGTGCGTAACATAAACAATTGTTAAAGACATGAAGTTCCTGCATATGCGGCACTTCTCATTCTCGACAATAACTCTATTTCCCCAGGAGCGTTTGGTGGAGTGATGTCAGGGCTAATGCAATAAGAATGACAGAGATGGTAATGAAGCACTCTTAGTGCCGCATTGTGGCATCGGATGTACGTCGTTCCCACATTAGTTGGGCCACTATATTGTATGTGTCCTGGGTGTTTGAGGTGTGCATGACACGCTCTGCAGCTATTTTTGGGAATGCCTTTGCTTAAAATTGGGCGACGGTATGCTAAAGTTGAAATGACACCGTCTTGACACACCAAAATGAAACCCTCCGTTTTCCGACTTCAATCCGAGTGATTGAAGGAAAGCAAACGTTAGCTGATACGACATCTACTGATTTTTACATTTCTGTGGAAGATGCCGAGTATCCTCTTGTCGAGGAGCTGTTCACATAAATTTTCTTCCTGTGCTTTCTTGATTGGGATCTTCAGGAGTGAGTACTCTAGATGGATAATGTCTGATGCATTTGGCTCAACTCTCATATTGCAGTCAAGACCAAGTGTTTCAGTAGCCTTCTCCGCTGCTTTGTACAGAAACGCTCCTTGTTCCACTTCTTCATGTTCCCTGACCATTTCAAGAAGAGGGTCTCGTCCATTTGCGACTATATGTGCTGTACCCAGGAAAATCCTGTTGTGAAGACAATCAAGATTAAGTATTCCGCGACCACCTTGACGGCGTGAGATGTAAAGTTGCGAAACTGACGAATTAAGCTGCATAATTTTGTTCATGTGCATAACTTTTGTGACCTTATATGGAGGGATCTGAGCTCGTCCTTCGTCCATGGAACCACTCCAAATGAATAAAGTACTACCGGGACGGCAAGCATGTTCGTTGCAGATACTTTGTTCCTCATCGAGACAGTTCGAAGGACCGAATCTGTCAGATAAGACGATTGTATTTACATCAGAGAGCATTCTTAATCGATGTTGCGTCCTGGATGCGGCTTTGTGGCACGCCCAGGTATGTATAGGTCTCTTCTGTGCCAAGATGTCCTATAGCGCTTCTATCGACGAGACCAGGGTTGTCGGGGATGCCATTAGGTTTCACTCGCTTAAAATTAACCTTGGCGCATTCTTCCAACCCAAACTCCATTTCAATCTTTTGAGTGTACTCTTTGACAATCTTTAGAGCTATATTCAGTTGCTTATAATTTTTAACATAGATCTTGAGATCATCCATGTAAAATACATGAGTGACCTTATGTTTTTGATTTCCAGTTTTGCCGCAGAAGCACCCTCGTGAATGGCAGAGTGCGGGATATAGTCGCAATAATGTGAGGTAAAAGAGGAGAGGGCCATTGATATGTAACGCTGATATGATGCTGCGTCTTGTCAGACACATCTATCGATGAGCAGGTTCTCCCTGAACTGAACAATCCTATCATTTAAGATAGCTTATGATACACCGTGTTCAGACAAGTTATTGGTGAATGGTTAGGTAAATGGTGGTTCTAAATACAAACAAGTAAACGCGTTTTCGTGATTCAGTGATAATTCTTTTTCCGTGTAGGACTATCGATATTCTCTGTGTTATTATTTAGCAATACGGTATCAATAAATTCTTTTTGAATGCACCCACAAGTTTAGATGAAAAAAGGGTCTGCATTAAATGCGGAGAATGTACAATGATTCACCTTGAGAAGAAATACATTTTGAAGTTGTCAACTTTAGAGAAAGAAATGTTTTCACGTTATTTTTAGTTTCAGGATTAAAAAGTTTTTAAATTAAAAAGTTCGTCAGATCATAAATATTCCATTATTTGATATTTGACACTTCAGGCATGTAACGCTTTGAAACTTCCAGAGTATGACTTTTAAATATATTTAAAATCATTTAACATAAATTGAAAACTCGTGAAAATTAGGCTTATTTTAAACTAAAGGATTCAAAAGTTAATATGCTTCAAAGTTGTTACACATTAAAATTGGTTTTCCTTAACCCAGTTAAAATTTTCCTGAAATTAATGCAAAGCAATTTTTATGCTTAGCAATTCTCAGCATTCGTGTTTACTGGTCTTGTATAATTGGATTTGCGTCAAGCAATAACGATAGGTGCACTCAAAGTCATAGAATCTCCTGGCGGTGAAATAATTATCCTATTTATTTTTATTTCATTTAAAATTTTCTGCAACGATGCGAGTATTTGAGTTTTGAGGTTTGTCTTAAAAAAAACACACAATTTTTTTCTTCAAATCTCTATAACTTTTGCCTTTATTCAGATATTTCAATTTTCTTTCCTGATTCGTGTGAAGTTGACCTCTTTTCTTGAAAATCCATAGGAAATTTGGAAAATAGTTCAATATTATTAAAATCGTCCTGATTCTAATGAGTTCATAACCAATATTTTCTCTAAAGAAATCCACCTTTTTATGTTGTTCCATTGAGACAAAAAAAATCTTCTTGAATCCGGAAGATATATATTAAATCGTCCTTTTTCTTACAAATATTTTCACTATTCAATGCTAATTTTGTTTGCGTGCACGAAGCAGTTTTCTAAAGGCGCATGCTGCTCATTTGGACTATTTCTTCCATTTGAAATCTCGTTTTTCGGATTTTTCTGGTGTAGCAGAAGAATGAAGCTTTACATCAGCTTTCTGTGGTACATAAGGATATACAATACTATACTGTGATGGAATAGGTTCACCGGCGCGAAAAGCGTTTGGTCTGCTAAGAAAGGCCTGTAGATTATAGTTATTTTCGGACACGAACACACGTTTGTGATCACTGTTAAATATTGGATGAACAATACCATTTTTTGGTCTTCCAACGATATAACCTCGCTGTCCTAGAAGAGGGATACCTTGCTTGACTGGGTAATATTGGCCATTTTCCTCGTAGAAGATACCTTTTTTGTCATAATGATGAACTCGTGAAAATACCTCGGAGATAAATTTTTTCTCTTGCGAATGTATGATATCGGGTAATTCGACTTCTTTGATTTTCCTTCCGGATGTACTGGCTGGACCGTCCGCTGAGTGGACCTGAGTGGACAATCTTTGCGGTGAACCTAATTTTGTAAAAAAAATGGAAATAGGTGACTCTTAATACTCAAAAAATATCAATTAGAACGACTCAATAGTCAATCTGGTATCATGTCAAATAGGCATTATGATATGTTTACTTTGAGAGAGGAGTTTTTGATTGGAAGAATTTCAGATATTCATAGTTTCATTTTATTGAAAGAGGCTTTATTAACTTTCAGAGATCACATTATCATAGTCATGTAAAAAGATCGACAACATCTTTGATTTGAGATTTCGACTGCACCATTTAATATGGAATCAAGTTCGGCTAAGACCGTACACTGAGCAAAGAATTCCCGTGTAGTTCGGGTTTACGTCCCAATACTTCGGGCGGTTTCTCTTTTTTTTTTGTTTCACATGAAGGTTTGGCGTGATTGCACTACTGAGACATGCGGTCACCCCAACCATTTGGGTGCAAACCCGAAACAGCAGCGGCCGAAGTGGTGGGGCGCCCGCCCGAATACTTGGGGAGCTTGCACGAATGATTTGGGAGATTCGAGTCGTCAACCGCGTTGGATGTTGCGCGTTCGACGTTTGCGCATGTTCGTTAATTTTAATAAAAGCGTTCATCCCGGTATACAGAAATAATTCTAGAGAAAGAATAATGTTTTATATTTCTCTTACCTTCGTTAATGATTATCCAAAGAAAAACCAGATAACTAGTTAAACTTTATTTCACTGACATCTCGCACATGAACAATGAAATCGAGCGAACATGTCAAACGTCCAACGCGCAACATCCGACGCGGTTGGCGACTCGAATCTCCCGAATCATTCGTGCAAGCTCTCCAAGTATTCGGGCGGGCGCCGCACCACTTCGGCCGCTGCTGTGTCAGATGAGCACCCGAATGGTTGGGGTGATCGCACGTCTCAGTAGTGCAAGCGCGCCAAACCTTCGTGTGAAAAAAAAGAGAAACCACCCGAACTATTGGGGTGTAAACCCGAACTACACGGGAATCCTTCGCTCAGTGTATAAAGAATCATGTTTCAGTTCATCTATATATGGAATGGAGTCTATGTCTTGAGAGTTCGATTTTCTACAATAAAATAAACAAGCAATATTAGCTAATTCTATGCAATACTGAATGTTGCATAGAGTCCCTCAATGTCTTATTACATGCTACACAATGGCCTGCTTTTTTTCATTTTATCACCAATAGTCAAAGTGTCAAAATCGATAAAAATGGGATTGTTCCCATATGCGGCGAAACATTAACCTGATGCAACATACGATCGACAGATCTAATGTTGATTCCATATTGCATAAAGTAGTCGACTTGTAGTTCCAGGTCGTTGCACGCTATGATATTTTCATGTGTCGAAATTAAAAATCGAAACCATGTTTTTTTACATTAAACTCACAGTAAATAATTAGTTTGTCAACCGAGCAAATCAACCCGAACAAAAAACTATGTTTTTAGATTTTCCCAATAAAAAGTGATCGAGGAAGTTTAAGCTACAACAAACTTCTTGTGAAAGAATTTACCGCAAGTGTATTGGGCAACTTCTCGGAAAATCTCAAATGGAATGGATTTTTAGTTTCAACAAAGAAGCGAGTTTATTACGAGCTGGCGACGCCTCACGACAGGATTTTTCCATTGTTTGCTCTTTCGTCTCGCTCGCACTTGTCAGCGTTTCGGCATTTCTTGAAAAATCCTCGTATCAACTCGCCTTATTGTTAAAACTGAAAAGCCATTCTATTTGAGATTTTCCGGAAAGTTGGCCAATACTCTAGCGGTAAATTCTTCCACAGGAAGTTTGTTGTAGCATAAACTTCTCCGATCAATTTTGTAATGCGAAACTCCAGAAACATGGTTTTTTGTTCGAATTTGAAAAAACATCGATTCGTTCATAAACGAATTATTTACGGCGAGTTTAATCTAAAAAAACATGGGTTTTTGAATAAGAAAATAACGCAGTTTTTATTTATTTACTCGAAAATTTGCAAACGTGAGAGAAAACCCGTAAGTAGAGACTCAAGTGCATTTTTCAAGAGGTATCTAACGATATTTTTTGTTTTTTCAAATTTAGATTTTCAATTTTGACACATGACGTCACAAAGCGGACAATACTTCTACCCGCCTTCGACCGCCTGTCGCCTTCTTAAATAAAACTCATAAAAATGGTAAAAATCACTAAATGAATTGTACTTTGATATATTAGTAATTCACTGAAATGCAATTAGAAAAAATGGTAAGACTCAAAGGAAATTGATATAATGATATATATTTACCACTAGAACTAGCAAAAACTGCTAAATCGATGAACACAGTCGCCATAAGGATTATCATTCTTTCGCATCGGTACAAGTAATTCGTAACCGGTGTAATTTTAATGAATATTATTCCACCAACCTACAAGAATCTTCATTAATATGTACATACGAGTCGTTATCTTATTTCTCATTTAAAATTATTTGAAATATATGTAGAATAAATTATATTATCATATTTAAGTGTTTCCGATATTTGTATTTTATGAATCTGAGACTTTGACACAATTTATATCCTCTACATTTGTGGAATCGTGAGGTAAAGAGTTGAGATTATATTTATTTGATCTTAACTCTCTGCCAGTATTGGCATAAAAAAATTGCTGTAAAATCTTCAAGTAGAAAAATAATACTCTGAAATATACGATCTAAAAGAATGAAATATTATAATTCTCAATGAATTCCATTCAATGACGTACTTTCCAAAACTTGTATCCAATATTGTAGAAACTTAAGCGACCGAACTTTCTGATTGCAATTGACTTTTATAAGCACTAGATAAAAAAGATATAAATCAGAGAATTTAACATAGGTTGTAGAACTAGGAATATATGATTATAAGTACCACAGGAACATCAACCTAGTTATACGTATACAGTAGGGTGGATCGAAAAAAATTTTTTTAAATGAAAACGGCTTAGTACTGAAAAGTTTCCTTTTGGGTCCCTTATAAGGTGTATAAAATTTAAATGATTTGATTATTACCTTCCGGTTGGGCGGAGTTGAAATAGAATACAAAAATTTTCAATCGCAGAGTTTAAAAAAAATCTTGAATGTTATTTTTGTTTCTGATTCTGCCTAATATGCAAAATTTTGACATTTGTTTCAGATTTTGTGTTTGAGTTTATATAGGAGAAATTTAATTTTTTCTGCAGTCAAGAAAATGAAAAAAAATAGAAGCTCTAGAAGTAAGAAATAATTTTTTTAGCATAGAAACACTTTCTTATGTTTAAAATATACTTGACAAGAAATTGAGAAGATCACCCAAAAGAACAAAGAAAATTATTTACTCTTCTATATTCCTGTACGCATGGAGAAGAACGTGATTTTTAAATACCACGATGAAATGGGTCTATTGGGTCTTTTCAAAAGAAGAGAATGCATTAATAGGACGTTTCCAAACCTACATGAAAAAATAGAATAGCATCTGGAACTTATTCTAATCTCTCATCATTTAGGACAATATTGCATATTGTTTTCTCACTTTTTCCCTCAAACACCAGGATTTTTGTTTTATTTACGTTTAATTTTGAGGTCCATGTTCTTCATGCATTAAGTTTATTCAACATTCTTTGCAAGTCCTCGATTGATTCTGCCATAACAATCTTATCATCTGCGAAAGCTAACCCACGTACCTTAACTGTTTCGAGATCTACACCTCTTTAGACGAAGAGGGCAATTCTTAGACACTTATCCATTAATATGATAAATAGCCATGAGGACATAACGCATCCTTGTTTGACGCCTTGCATAATATCGAACCAGTCACTCAGTTTCCCATTTACCCTTACACTCGCTTTACTACCTGTATATATTGTTTTTATTGCTTGTAGGAGCCCTCCATTTACTCCGTACTCTTTAAGGACTTCCCAAAGTTTACTTCTATTTAGCGTGTCAAATGCTTTTTCTAGATCAATAAATGCACAGAAAACTTTCTTTCCTACTCTCAAGCTTTTTTCTGTGATCTGTCTTAGGCTAAATATCTGATCTGTACATGATCTTCCTGTCATAAATCCACTTTGGACTTCCCATATCTTTTCTTCTGTGATTTCCATTACCCTACGAAAAAATATTTTTGAGTATATTTTACTTACAGTACTTAGTAGGCTGATACCTCTGTAATTACTGCAGTTGCTTTTATCTCCCTTTTTTTGTATATTGGTACGATAATCGCTTTTCTCCAATCGTCTGGGACCGTTATTCAAGTTCTTTATTATGTCTTTGACCTCAGTGACACATACCTTCTCAATTGGCGTTTCTAATGTATTATGTTCTATGTCGCAGTTTTCTTGTCCTATATCTTCACCTCCTAATAGTTTTTTAAAAGAGTCTTTTAAAGCGTCTACTATCTCGTCTATATCATATAGCATTTCACCTTTGCTGTTTCTCATGCTGGCAAACTCTGTACTTTTACTTTCCTTCAAATGTTTATATAATGGGTTCATAATTCCTTCAAAGTAGTTTTGTATTTAGTTCTCTTCTTCTGTCCTGATTTTTTCTTTACTCTCCTTGACTAGTCGTTTAACTTTCCTCTCTTTGTCTTTGTAATCATTTTCGAGTCTATTACTCTCCTCATCGCTAAGACCTGTCATGTTTAATGTTCTCTTGTGCACTTTTTTCTTTTCTTGCAGGGCTGATTGAATTTCATCATTCCACCACGCATCACCAGACTTTCTTTCTACCACTGCCGTACCACACACTTCAATTGCAATTTTAAGAATGATATCCCGTAACAAAGTCCACGCGCCCTCTATATCTTTATTGCTTATAAGCGCTTTCCAAGTTGCCCTATCTATGCGTTCGCTTACCTTATTTTGAAACTCTATTCGCACTTCGGGTTTCTGTAAATTTTCAATCTTTATTCGAGTTCGTTTAGTTTTTTTTCTCTTTCTTCTCCATCCCCGCCCTAAGTTCATTTTAGAGACTAAAAGGTAATGATCAGTATTGCATTTGAAACCCCTCATGACTCTTGGATCTTTGACTAGTTCTCTTAGTCTTTCATCCGCAATAACGGAGTCAATTATACTGCGGTTATTTCCTTTACACCAGGTGTAAGTGTGGATCATTTTATGTCGAGACCAAGTATTGGTAATAAATAGGCCCTTTTATAAACATAAGCTAACTAATTTTTCCCCGTTATAATTTTTTCTTGTTGGATCCCCGAAATTACCTAGCACCCTTTCTGTATCAGTATCCTGACGTTCGACGCCGACCCATCCGTTCATATCTCCTAGCAGAATTATTCTTTCACCTTGATCGCAAGTACTTATTGTGTCATTCAAAGTGTCCCAGAAGGCGTCTTTGACTTCTCGCGGCTCACTGTCAACTGGGGCGTAACACGCTATGATAAATAATCTTCTGATTCCTACCTTCATTCTAACCCACAGCAATCTGGGCGATACATATCCTTGATCTTTGAGATGCTGTCTTGCTTTTTTATTCATAATTAAACCGACCCCTTGATTACGATGTGATTCACTACCTACTCCTGACCATATTTCATAACCGCCTTTCAACACCCCATTTTCTATGTTTCTACTTTTGCAACCCTTTTTCTTCGTCTCAGGTACACATAAAATATCTAGTTTCCTAGCATGCATAGTTTCTCGTAGTTAATTATGTAAAATAAAATTGTTTATCAGATCTCATGTTCATTCCAAAACATTTTACTGTCGGCGGACAAAAATTTGAGAATAAATATAAAATTTTTTGAAATTTCGTGCTAATCTTCCGTTACGCTTAGCGGCAATGTTTGGGTTTTATTTTATTTCTGTTCTTCCTTTGGCATGGTCAATCATAAAAACCACTAGCAGGTATTTATCAACTTTCCTAAAATTTTGAATTAAATTTCAAGGATTATCATGATTATAACGGTCCTTTTTTAATTTTGTACCCAGACGATTTGTTTTTTTCGAAAAACTATTCCTTTGAGGAATCAATGCGTACAATAGTTTAGGTTGGTTCCTCCCATTTATGATTATTTAGATTTGAAGTTTCTCTATAAGGCTAAGTTTAGTTGTTCTCAGGTAGTAGTAAATTGTCTTCGACAATTCAACATCGATTATGCTTCCCAAATACATCAAGCTACGATGTTGGAAGTGCATTCACTGAACATGGTATCAGTATTACTGCCAGTAGATCTGCTTTAAATATTCCGAGATGACTGTTGTTTAAAGTTGATCAGAGGGGCAAGCAAATCGATGATGTTCAAGAATTTTCAGAGAACCATATTCAAGAAGGAAAACTTAGGAACTTATTAAGTTTGAGAAAAATTGCCGTCGAAAATATAGAATAGGCTCAGGCTTATGACAGATATTATGTAGAGTAATGGAAACGTAAGAAACCTTATAAATCCTGTTAAGAAGATTAGGTTATGTTAAGAAGTATTGATAATACTCCTGAAGCGTTAAAGCATCTTTTAGCAACCATGGTTTCAAATAACAAATGTTTAATAATTGGCCAAACTGTGGTAGCAAATATTCAATTAGACTCCTTACAGATTTATCTACTGTTTTGTTTTATCATCTGCAAAGTCAGTTGGGTGGATCTTTCTAAGAAATAGTTCTTATACTACGTTACTAATTTTTCTTTTATTCTCCTCATAGTATCCTTTTTAACTTCACGGAAATTATATTCTCATATTTTCTTAAGCAAAAGAAAAACGATAAACGCAGTATTACCATACTTAGTCAAAACTAACCAGAAATGACGTTACCACAGTGACAAAAGTAATAAGATATAATTCTACGGATTTAGAAACATTGAAAAAATAATCATTTTGAGAAATTATTTTTGAAATAAACATAAATGGATCAGTTCGTGTAGGTATTTGAAAAAACTAATAATATAGATAATCTTGCTATTCCATCTGCGAATTAGCCTTAACTTGAAAGATTAATAACAACTATTGGTTAAAGTTTCAAGAAGAAAATACCTCCGATTAATTGGAACTCACTGTACCCTTATATTTTGACACGCTCATACATACATTTGTTCTTAAAACCACTACTTTTCGAAAAACAAAGGAAAATATGGGTAAGAAGTGTGAAAATCCTTGAAATAAGACTTGTGGCACTCCTGTTATTACTAATTAGTAGAAAAAATAGTTTAGATTATGCCATGGCAATCCTGTGACTTGACAAAGAAATAATTTAAGTCACATCCGTTCTCCTTTTGAATGTTTTGTGTGAGAGGGAAGACAGCCCTGGAAATGGTCCCAGAAATAATTCAAGTCACACCCTTACCACTTTTTAATGTCCCATGGGGAGGAAGGCACCCCTGTGACTCGTCAAAGAAATAATTTAAAGCACACCTGTACAGTTTGGAAGAATATAGAGGTTGCTGCTTTTCGGAACATTATACTTTCAAACAAATAATAATAATGAAAAAAATTGTATACTGTATTTCCATTGATTTCGGCTCATCACCTAATCATGCTCTTCACCGCCAGGAGTTTGGAGTACTTGGTAGAGCATATTTTTTATTATAGTTGGTAATGTTTTAGTAGTATATTTTTTTTTTCAGCATTTTTTATTGTTCTAAATAAAATTTCTGGTGCTCTTGCCCGGATGGCAAATTTTGATGTCTTGAATTAACTGAGAGAAAGGATCTGCATTAAATTTCTGGACAGGATAGTGCTACAAAAATTAGCACCCGTGATTAGATAAACTGTTTTCTTGAACTTATCCGCGTGAAAAAAACCGCTGCATCCAACAGCAAGAAGACTCGATATTTTGAATGTATTGCCCCTGTATTATTATTTTTAAATTCTTAGTAATGTTTCATCGTTTTATGAACATAATCATAATTCTTCAAATTCACGTAACCTTTTCAGAAATCTGTTTGGATATTTATGTCGACATTCACTTGTTTTTATTATTAGAGTGATAATGATTTTGCACTTTATCCTGAAATTGTTGGATTATAGAAACGGTTCAGGTTCAAATTAACAGCAATATTGCATGTAGTTAACATACAAGCTGCTGCAAAAATTTAAAAATTTACCAACCATGTATTTTTTGCTACCGTAACATTGAGAATGTATTCGCCTTTTTTTCGCAACCAGATTTATCACACACCAAGACTGATTCTAAAAGAACCATTTTATTTGCATGCTTACCATAGCATATTTTTATCACAGCATAAGCTGTATTTTTTCTTATGTGCAGCTTATATCTGAAAAATTTTTTGTTTAGAAGAAAAATCTCTCAAATGGAAGCGAAATCCCGTTGAAAAAAAAAACAGTTTTTTTGGGAGGGTTTGACCCACAATTTTTTTTCTAACATATTCGTAATCAGCGTCCCAGAATATATTGGCATAATGAGTTTTAAAATAACCTAAGGTAATCAGTTTTTGTGATCGTATCCGTTTCCAATTCAAAATTTTCCAAATTGAAGAAATTTCTAATGTAAATTTTAGAATTGCGGAATTGCAAATTATTCAATTTTTTGAAGATTCACGTTTTTAAGGTATGTAATTTTAAACATTTTTTTAGAATAGATTAAATGTGTATAATAGAAAATGATCAATTTTTAATACTTTTTTCAGAATGGTTCAATTTTGAAGATTTAAATTGGAAAATGAATTTTTGAAGATTTAACATTAATATTTATTTACTTTTATAGATATTTTATTGAAAATTCTAAAGCACAACAAATCGTAAAAAACTAATTAAATTTTCATCCGAGGTTGAAAAGAAATTATTCATGGGGACACTTTTAAACTGAAGATTCTCTTGGGTTTAAGTCCAATTTAAGTCAGAATTTTTATTTTATTAACCTTGATAAAATATAAATTTCACCACACAAAAGAGTTAGGTTACTAATTTTTCTCAAATATTTTTATATATTTTCGTTGTTGCTTGAACTTACTTTGCAAATTAAATTGTTGCTGATTTCATTGTACGAGTGCTTTATTTAAAAATATGTTTAAGCATTTTTTAAATCAATCATATTTCTTTCATCACTGACAATGCTGAAAAATATTTCACACGGGTTTCACGCACAAGGTATGGAAATTTATGAAAACCAGTAATAATAAACATTTTCCATTTCGATTCTCATCACAATCAAAAGTAATGTATTAGTTTTATGTGAAAACTGACTAACACAGATTTCTTTAAACGTTCCTGCTTCGAAACTCCCTGGATCCAAAAAAAACTGATTTTACGATGGTGTCTGTCTATCATTTTTTGACCAACGGTTCTGGGTTCAACCATACCAAAATTCTAAAGAATCAAAAATTCCACTTCGCAGTCAAACTATGCAAGCTACGAGAAAAAAATAATGTACAATAAATATTGACTTAAAAAAGATCTGCAAATTTGTCATCATTTTTTTTTTGATACGACGCTCAGTTCTTGTTTTATTTGTAAATAATTAGATGAAAAATTAAAAAATTAAATTTGTATACAAACGATACAAACTGCGAAAAAATTAAATGAGCAAAAGTTATTTACCCAAGAAAGACCTAAATATTCGATATACATTATTTTTTGATACGACACGCAGTTTTAGTTTCAATCGTAAGAAATAACATTTAAAATGAAAAAATTAAATATTTGGGAAAACGACACAAAGTACGATAAAAATTGATAAACGGAAGTCTACAAATTTTCTTGAACCGCTTTTCTCTAGGATATGTATTTTTTGTTGAAATCGTTGAAAATTATATTAAAAATGGAGAAATTATATTTAAGGACGAACGACACAAGATGTGATAAAATGTTTAATATTAAAATTGTTTTTTTTTTTTATTGAACGCGAATTTTTCCAATTATAAAAAGAATAAAATAAAAATACGTCTCTTGCAATATCAATGCATATTATGAATTATAATAATATACATTTAATGAGATGATACACTTTTCAACGTAGCTGAGAATAAAAATAAATTCAGAAGAAGGAACAAATATTAAAGTAATCATGAAAAATAAAATTTGTACTTCATTTTTCCGGTCAAAGGTCATAGGTTGTGATTTTGTCGTGCCATGGTGCCGCCCAACTCACGGTCGTGAGACGTGGCCATAGGTGTAATTTACCGCGGTTTTACTGGGAGCCATATTCATTTTCATAGACGACAGTTTTTCCCAGTGTGGCCAGCAACAGGAATTTAACCTGTTTTTCATATATTCATATAATCAGGCTTTTTGTTGTATACGGTCATACAAATATTTTATGTGTGTTTATTTATTCGTTCTTTATTTATCTCTGAATAATATACATAATATAAAATAAATAAACATAAAAACAATGTATATGGTGTCAATGAATTCATGTCAAATGTACCTTTAAGTGTTGATAAAAAAAGAGTCTGAATTGGATGACCAAAAAGTACAATGATTCACCTTGAATAGACACAAATTTTTATATTTTCAACTGTACATAACGGAATTGTTGCACTTTTTTTTTATTCTGAAGTTTGAAAAGTTTTTACATTAAATTTCGTTAGATCGTGAATATTTAATTATTCGAAAATTTAAACGTTACGAATATAACAGAAATATAACTTTAAGAGTATGTTTGTTAAAATATTTGAAATCATTTAACACAATTTTTGCAAACTTGGGAAAACTAGACTTAATTCAAACTAAAACGTTCTGAGGTTGAGATTGCTTGAAGTTGTTACAAAGTTGTACCAAATAAAAAAAAGTGATTTTTCGTAAAATATTCCATCACGCTCCCAAAATTCAGTTAAAAAATAAATACAATTTCATGCAAAGCACATTTCTTTCATTTTATTCAATATATTTTTTAATTCAATTTTTTCTACATTGAAGTTTTCAACCTTCTCTCGCGAACAATGACAGAAATCAGAAGTCATCAAACTCTAAGTGGTATTGTTTGCAAACAATTTTTGAACATGCCAAGTTCTTTTTAAACATTTTTTTATAAACTGCGATACAAATGCAAAGATTCCACTTTTCGAAAAAAATTCCCGTAGCCACAAAAATGGTTCATTCGAGTACTAATATCTTAAGACATGAGAAAATTTCCTAAATCAGAACAGTGTATTTTATCATCCTTATTGGTACGAAAATTTTCTTGATTCAATGCTAATTTTTTTGGTGCACAAAGCTGTTTTTGAAAGGCGCAATCCGCCCAGATTTGAAATAACGTTTTCAATTGAAATGTAATTTTCCGGATTTCTTGGATGAAGCAGAAAATTGAACCTTTACTGCAGCTCCATGTGGTACAAAAGGATACACTACACTATAATGTGATGGGATAGGTTCACCGATGTTAAAAGAGTTGTCTGTGCTAGGAAAGCATTGCCGATTATAGTTATCTTCGGCCACGAACACAATTTTGTGCTCACTATTAAATATTGGATGAACAATACCATTTTTTGGTCTTCCAAGGATATAACCTCGTTGTCCTAGAAGAGGAATACCTCGCTTGATTGGATAATAGTTGCCATTTTCCTCGTAGAAAATACCTTTTTCATCGTAATGAGAAAGGTCTGCGAACAGTATGTTGGTGATTTGCTGCGTTTTCGACAGTTTATCAACGGCTGATACGACTTCGTCGAGCTTCCTTCCGGACGTACTGGCTGGACCATCCGCTGAATGGAGCTGAGTAGACAATCTTTCCGGCGAACCTAATTTTGTAAGAAGATATGAATGGATGATTTTTAATACTTAAAAAACATGAATTAGAGCGATTAAATTGCAAATCTGATGTCATTACAAATTTGCTTTATAATCTGTTTATTGGGAGAGATGAGTTTTTAATTTGGAGAATTTCAGATATTCATAGTTTTCTTTTGTTTGCAGAGGGTTTATTCACTATCAGAGATAGCATGATCACAGTCATATAAAAAGATCGCTAATATCTTAGATTTCGCATTCTGAATGCACTGCTTGATACGGAATCAAGTTCGGCTAACACCGTATATGAAGAATCAAGTATGAGTTGCTCTGTTGCAGGGGTCTCCAAAGGTAGATCCTATATCTACTAGCGATCCCGGGCCAATAGGTTGGATTTACTCAGCTTTGACCAGCCCTATCCGACCCCCCGACTGTTTGTACAGCAGCCGTTGTCGCTTAAAAGTTCCACATGACGGGTGAACTCATTCGCTAGCCACCAGATAGCGCCTAACTCGTCCTGTTCCAGAAAAACGTTGAGTCTTATGTGTCAAAACTCTTAAAATAATAAAATAGCGGTTCTTAGCTTATTGTTATGGCTTTTTGTGTTAATAGTGAGATGTAGTGTGTTTTCATGAATCTTTTGACCAGTTAAAAATGGGTCGTTACAAGGGCAGGTCGTGGATAGTGCCCTTTTGGAATTCGGGGTACAAATCCTGCACAGAAAAGCGGACTCTTCTTTCAGCTCCTTCCGATTCAGATCGTCTCCTCGAATGGGAAAAAGCAATTCCTCGGCAGGCTTTTACTTTACAAAGTGGTCAAGTTGTTTGTGAAGTACATTTTTTACCCGAACAAATTGTCAGGACACACGAAGTGAAGGATCCCGATGGCAAGGTTCTGACGTCGGTATGTATATGTTTTAGAACTTTTATACTTCACATGTTATTAAAGAATCATTTAAATAGAAGTCAAATTAAAAATTAAGAAAAAATTGTTCCACACATAAGTTATCAGAACAGGAAATGTCAGTGTTTTGTCTTTATAAAAAAGTAATGTAAGAGTTTATTGTTATAAGCAATTTTATAGAACCTAAACAAGAATTATTTATTCAATTATAAAAACTAATTCTTAATTGCTTCAAGAAATGTATGTTGGAAAATATACTTTGTTTTCTAGAGAAAAATAGGCGATATGTATGTTTCCAATTTGAAAAAAAGATGTCTACGAAGTTCTATTTGAATTTTGTGCTTTGTTTTTCAAAAACTCCAAATTCTTTATAATCCTCAATAATTTTTGCCCTAATTGAGATATTTATCGTTTTCTTCTTGTTTTCATAGCGTTTATTATCTTATTTTGAAATCCACAGAAAAATATAAAAAAGGTTTAAAATTAATAAAATGGCGGTTTTTCTGAATATATGAAAAGTCGCATTTAAAAAAAAACCCACACTTATATTTGTTGCCAATTATTTTGAATTTTTACTTTCATAAGGAAGATATCTTGTGAGTTATATGGGGACTAAATAACTTTTGTCGACAGGAGAATTTTTTTTTGATAAAATCGAAATTTCGAATTTTTCTCGCAAACGACAGATATGTAAAAATGTTGAGATAAAACTTTGTACGTCTAAAAAAAGTTCTATGCAAATAGCCCCTTGCTCTTTTGCGATATTCTTGCAAAAACTTTTCAAAAAGATTGCGAAGAATAAAAAGCTGGGATTTTCCAGAAAATATTTTTTTCATGTTCTCAAAATTTTATGAAATGAATAAAAGATTTTCTGGAAAACGGCACCTTTTCATTCTTCCCAATATTTAAACAAAGTTTCTGCTAATAGAAGGAAGGCATCATATCAGCTTTATGCGGGCTGAGCCATTCTATTTTTTCCCTTAAAATTTAATTGTTGAATTATTGTCGCAAATTATGCAAAATATCGTAAAAGAGCAAGGGGATATTTGCATAAAACTTTTTCAGACGTACAAAGTTTTTTCATATCTGTCGTTGTTTACAAGAAAAATTAGAAAATTTGATTATAGAAAAAAAATTCTGCTGGCGACAAAAGTTATTTAGCCGGCATAAAACGTATGCCCTGAAGGTGTCACTTATGCATTTGCTCTAAAAATTGTTATTTATGATAGTACTCATATTGTATGTTATTTAGTTGTGCATTTTAGAAAAATATACTGAATTTGTTGATTTTGTGAATATTTACTTATTCGTTTAATTCATTCATTCCCCCCCCCCTCTTTTTCAACGTATATTTTGTAAAAGAAGGTTTATTTTATTCCTTGATAACAAAATATGATGCAATAAATATGTGTTTGAATTATAGAAATATTTCTACACAAACATGTTAATTGGCTTGTTATATTTAGCGAAAAAAATTTTCTCGTTCTTAAAAATTGAATGATTAAAATTTAGAATTTTCTAATTCCTAATTTAACATACTAAAAAAATATTAAGATACTATTACATTTGCTAATTTCATTATTGAAGTTTCTATAATATTTTTATATTATACCACATACTTACTTCCACATGTTAAATACTTATTGTTATTAACAAACATATGTAAAGTTATAATTTTAATAATTTTATATCAAAGTGCCATTAGAATAAATCAAAATATTATTAATGTAAATTGTTTAACGTTTTTAAATGTTGCTTGTATTATATGAAATTTTGAGAATACTGCGATATATGTATAGCACTTATAAAACAATGTTTTTTCAAAAATCCTTTTAGATTTCAATGACTTTTATATTTTTCAAGTATCAATTACCCATCAAAAAGTTGTTGGTCTTCATTTTGCAAACTCAAATGATCGGGAATGTTTTTATTTAATATTAAATATTGACTTTTCCATAAGACCAATGATTTTCTGGAACAGGGCGATCGATGCGCCGCCCGACGGATTAGTTCACCCGTGAAGTAGAACTTGTAAGCGACAACTACTTTTCTCAGTAGTCGGATAGAGCTGGCTTTGACACATAACTGCTAAGAAGGATCCCCATCCTTTACCTGAGTCGAAGTGCCTCAGAGAGTTGCATCTTGCACAGCAGAAAAAAATGGGGCCTTCGAGGTTTAGGTTTATGAACCATACCCTTCCAAATAATATTTTTTTATAAGGGGTCATACATTTTCTCTCAGTTTCCTATCGAAAAAAACTGATAGATCCTGAAAATAGCCAGTCGATCCTGGATCAGGCTGCACCTGTGGATTGTGGAGACCCTTGTCTATTGTATACGGAATAATGTCTATGACTTGCAAATTCGATTTTTTACAATAGTAGAGAATTCTATACATTAGTAAATGTTGCATAGAGTTCCCAAATGTTTTATGTCATGCTGCAGAATGACCGGCTTTTGTTCATTTCATCACCCAAAGTCAAAATCAATAAAAATGGACTTGTTTCCATATACGGAGAAACTCCCAGTAGAAAATGTACCATTAGCCCAATCCTCGACCAAAATTGCGTCAATAACGAGTTTTGATAATGTTCCACTAGCCGTGTGAGAAACTATTGGTATCTTGGACGGATACGGAAATTGTATTATATAAAACTTGAATGACTTTTATTTTAGTACTAATGATTTCATCTTTATACTAAAAATTTGCTACCTGCGTGGGCACATTCTTATCGCGCACTGCGCGCGGGACTGTTGGTTCTGGCGCTTCGCGCTCGAAAATATATTTTTAAAATGTATTTCCACCACATTTGTGCACAGACCTTTTAAAATTAAAGGTCAAAGCATCGACAACTGTAATTTGATTATTGTGAATTCTCTTTTGTTAAAGCTCCTTCGGCTTTCAAGAACGCATTCTCATCACGTATCTCGTGCTTCGAACTTAATTTTGTCGAAAATGTGAAATTTTTTACATTATGTTCAACACTTTTACATCAAATGTATAATACATTTATTTCTTTACCCTAAAAAGTGTAGCATTACAATAAATTTGCATTATCACAATTCATGATATGCATTTCTATTGAAACATACATATATTTTCATTGTCTTTTTTTTATAAGTAACAGAAAGTGCGCATCCTATAAAAAAAACAATTTAGTTATTGAAAATTTTATTGCAACTTGTGTCGTTTACCGTCAATTTAATTTGTTTATTTTCAATGTTCTTTTTTGCGATTTAAACTGGAAATACGCATCCTAGCGTGAAGTGGTTCTAAGCAAAGTAGATATAATTTAGGCAAAAAATTTTGTCAAATAAAATGTTATTATGAATTGTGTGCTTTTTCCAAAAAGGTAGTTTTTTATTTTATATATATTTTCATAACAAGAGTTTATAACAAGTATGTAGATCTTTTTTGGGTAAACCACTTTTGTCTATTAATTTTTTTTCGTACCTTGTGTCGTTTTTCTCAAAATTTCCTTTTTTTATTTTTAATGTTATTTTTTACGATTAAAACAAAAACTACGCATCCTGTTAAAAAATTATTGAGGATAAATTCGTAGATATTTTTTCGGTGCACGATTTTTGTTGATTTATCATTCTTATTCGTGTCTTGCATAGTTTGACCGAAAAATTGAATTTTTGATTTTTCGTTATTTTTTGTGTAATCAAAATTTAAATTTCCAATTTTTCAAGAATATTCAAGAAGTTTTAATAATAATCTTTATAACAAATATGTAGATCTCTCTTGGGTGAACCACTTTCGTCCATTAATGTTTTTCGTTACCTTGCGTCGTTTTTCCAAAAATTTCATTTTTTTCAACATTGCTTTCAGAAAGCAATGTTTTTCTTCTTTTGACTTTTTTCATATCGGGCTTTGTTTGGCCTAAAATGTTTATTTCTGTTTGTTTTTTGGATTTTGAAAATGTTATAACTCTGATAATTTCTCTTTCATCCTGAGAAGTCGTATAGATAAACTGTTCGAGTTTCCGAGTGCTACGAATAGCCGTAAATAGCATTTTTGAATCTTGAAAAAAATAGTCTCAAAAACGTTGAGAATGCTCCAACTTGTTGCGTTTTCATCCAAAATATCTGGTTTACGAACTTAATCTTTATTTGTGGTCCCTGAAACTGTGTGCTAAAGCACAATTCGATCCGACTATTCTTTCAAACGTTATCCGGTATAGAGACGACAACGACACAACATCTTTCTGACTTTTTTTGATAAAAAAACAAATTACCAGAATTAAAGAATTTACAAAACTAAAAAAAAACGGAAATGAAAATTTTTAGCCAAACAACGCACGATATGAAAGAAATTCAAGAGAAGAATGTTGCTTTTTGAATACGCTACAGTATTGTCATAACAACTTTTTCAATTTTCTTCAAAAATCGTAAATTCAAATTTTGATCGCACAAAAAAAAAATAATGAAAAATAAAAAATTCAATGTTGTGTTCAAACTATACTAAATACAAAAAAGGTAAATTGACAAAAATTGTGCATTCAAAAGAGTCCTACAAATTTTTTATTAATCACTTCTTGGTAGCACGCGTAGTATAATATAAATTAATTGAAATTATACATCTTTCAGGGTAGCTGAAAATGAAATGTAATGCAAAATAAGGAACAAATATTAAAATAATGATGGCGAATAAAATTTGTACTTTATTTTGCAATATCTGAATAAGCAGCCCCAGACTGAGCTACAGAAATAAATATAATATACATTTGACATAATAGTGTTGCATAATGTAGAAAAGTTCGCATTTTGAACAAAATCGATTGCGAAGCACGACATACGTTATGAGAGTGTGTTTTATAAAGCCGAAGGAGCTTTAACAAAAGAGAATTTGCAATCACAAAATTACAATTACGATGCTCTGACCTTTAATTTTAAAAGGTCTACAAATGTAGGGAAAGTATAAAGACCGAACAACTGGTTCTTAAAATAGTCAACTACTTTGCAATCACAATTATATTATTGTATATTTACCATAAGAATTAGCATAAACTGCTAAATCGATGAACAAAGTTGCAATAATGATCATCATTTTTTCGTCTGAATATAGGCAACTCGTTTTCAATGTAACTTTAATGAATATTCTATGAATCTACAAGAATCTTTATACACACTAGTGGTTATCTTATCGGTATCTTATCTTATTATAGTGAAGGTTATAAAAAGAACAAACTTCCTGTACTATCTTTAAGCTGAAAAATAATACTCTCAAATATACGATCTGAAGGAACAAAATACCACGATTCCTAATGAATTTAATTTAATAACGTACTATTTAATATTTTTATTTGGTATTGAAGAACCTTAGGCATCCGATTTTTATGCAGCTTTACAATCGAAAATGTTTATTTGATGATTCATTACATACTTTTCATGTTTCATAATCTGCACCGTTTGTCTCATCTAGCCAAAAACTTTCACGTGAAGTTTCAATTTTGTGTGGCATTGAAAACACATGAATTCATGTAGCTAATTCAAAGATATAAATATATGCATAATTCGGGGACAGATTATCTCGGAAGATACGGCAGAGATTGGGACTTTAATCAGTCCCATGAATAAGGCTAAAGCTACTGAAAATGCTGGGTCCATAAAAGGCCTTAAGAAGGACAAATATGGTATTGCTACCAGAAGCAGATACCATTGACAGCAAGTTCTGTTGCAAGGTGAAACAACCTCACAACCAGGGACCCCTAAACCGTCCGGGTCTAATGGCTGAACTTCTATTCAAGACACGGAGACTAAGAGGGGCAGGGTTGTTGATCCAGGTGAACCATGCAGTCTCGCCCTTGAAAGCCATGGCTATTGAGGCAGGCCTCGAGGCTAGGATCGCCGGGTTAAAAACTGGTGACATTATCTTCAGGCTTGAGAACTGCCGATTTGAAAACAACTTTCTTACCGTCATCTGCTCAGATGAGATGTCTAGGACATGGCTCTCCGAGGCAATAGGACGTTTGAAACCATGGAAAGGTGGAAGAATCATAGCCTTCAATTCTGAGGTCCTTCCCAAGCCTGCCAAGTTTATAGCATAGACACCTAGAACTTCCAAAGAATCATCCTCCATTCTCAAAAGGTTGGCAGTCTAGAACTCCACTTTGAAAGTGCATCATGGATGCGAAGAAAGACGCCAGGGTTACCCAGCCAGTCTTGATTGCGGATCCTTCAGTAATCAAAAGCATCGAAACGTTTAACTGTAAACTGTATCTGGGATTGAGAATGATGCAAATAGAAATACTTCCGGACTCGAAAGAGCTTGCCCGGACAGTGGAAGAGCAGTTGCCGGAAAAACAACGAATTAATAACGCTGATTTTTAAATAAACAGCGCAATATCCTCGGATTTGTAGTTCATCTAAATTGTTCTTTAACACTGTGAATCTGTTTCGGACACTTTAAGCAGAAGTAGGACAGTGGAACATACGGCTTATACTCTGATGCAAGAACCTTCGTGTACAAGGCAGGAATGAAGGGTATAGGCCAGAAATACGGTTATACAATCTACAATAGAACTGATCAAATTCCCAGGACAGCGATTTATGTCAGAAGGGATGTCGATTATATTTACCTACCTAGGTTTTGTACTAAAGACCTAATAGCGATTAAAATAGAGCACCAAAGAGAAGGAAGACGTCAGTCCATGGTAATTTGCTTAGCATACCTGTTATTCGATTCCCTAGACCCGCCGCCAACAGAGGAATGGAGACATTTGGTGGATTACTGCAGTTCAAAATGATGGACACTGCAAATTGATGGTTATGCGAATGCGCAGGATAAAATACGGAACAATAAAAACATCAACAACAGGGGTACTCACCTATTATATTACCTTTCAACTTCCGATTCAACCATAATGCATCACGGAAATACACCAACCTTTGCGACAACTAGATGCCATGAGGTTATTGACATGATCTTAGGCTGTACATATATCCATTGGCGAAGTATTCAGAGACTTGCACGTATCGCCTGAGAGATCCCGATGAGAAAACAAGACTACTTTGACTTTTATAATATTATATTTTCTTTTATTCATTGACGTTCACAAAAGTCTTTCTGTCCTTTTCATAGGATTACTTGGTCCTCTCTGATCCCGACGTCCTTCACCCCTTCTTCCGTCAGCTAGGTACACTTTGGAACCCCCGGTCTTGTCACACCTCTGGAGGCACACTTCGAGACCCCTGATCCTGTCTCACCTTCAGAGGCACACTTCGCGATCTTCGGTCTTGTCTCAACTCCTTATCCAGGATTCCAGGACATTCCTTGGAGATTGGGATCCCTTTATATCCAATCCATACCAACAAGAAATGCTGCAATCAGCTCAACAAATGAGAACGTCGGCAATTGACGTTACCAACATTAAGCCACCGCGACCACAACACACCCGTCTGCAGAAACTACCCCAAGAGAGTAGAAATCTCCCCACCGGTTCCGATCAGGTGCAAGCCCCGGTGGCCGATGCCGGTTTTATGGATTTTGGGGGAAACCAATAGTACTTGGACAGGAGCGTCTGCGAGAAGTTAGGAGGTCCATTGGACGTCACGGAGGAGCCCAGTTACATACAGAAACTGGTTGAGTGGTCAGGTGCGAAGAGGACTAAGTCCGTCTTCTACACCGAATACCACGAAACCAAGGAGGAGCTGATGTGTTTCCAAGAGGTTTTTTGCGGGAAAAGGAGAAACATGTGGCTCGAAATCCGCGACGGCGTGGGGGATGCGAGGGACCGTCTTGCGCGTCTCCACCGCAACGTGGAGGCGCTCGAGACGTGTTTCGACTGTCACTCCAGCTGTATATTGTAGAGGATAGGCCACAGAGTTACGGAAGTGAGAAAGAAGGCAGGGCGAGGAAATGTGGCCAGCAGGGGAATCCAGACGAATAAAGACGCTGTGGTAACTCCCTCCGCCCAGTACCGGAAGAGAGAGAGGAATTCCACTCTGAGCCCTGTTGAGGCGAGCACATCGAGGCCACAACAGAAGAAGCGGAGAACTTGTCCTGCTGCAGTGACCTCAACACCTAAGAAGGACGAGGAAGGGGTGCCTAAGAGGCAACCCAAGGTAGGAAGAAGAAGGTGAGAGAGAGGCTAGTTAGACCCGAGGCGGTTATTATAAAACCTGCCGAGGGTTTAAGCTACGCAGAGGTCCTCAAGGACCTCAAACGTAAGGTGAAACCTTAGTGTTGAAATTAAGGGTATCAGAGAAACCAGGAACAAGGAGGTCCTTGTGAAAGCAGGACTTGCAGCGAACGGCAGATTGAAGCTTTCTGCTGCCATTAGAGAGCTTATTGAAGAAGGGGGTAGTCTGAGGGAGCTTGTCCCTCGCACTGAGGTCGAGGTCTTGGACCTCGACACAACTACTGTTGCAGGGCAAGTTGAGGCTGCGGTCAAGGCATTCGTGGGAATGACAGAAGAACAGGCGCAAAAGATAGTACAAGCAGTACACCTGAAGGTGAAATGGGTGTCCTGTCGTGTACGAAAAAAGATGGAGGTGATGCGCTGCTATCGCTTCCAAGGCTTTGGCCACCTGGCAGCAAGCTGCCGAGGTCCTGATCGGACAGCAGGCTGCTGGAGGTGCGGCAAGGGGGGCCATAGGGCTGCGAGCTGCGCGAGCACACCGCAGTGCTACCTCTGAGCCGCTGAGGAAAGTAAACTACGGACCGACCATCTACCGGGGTCAATGAGGTTCAAGGTGTTCAGGGAGGCAGCCCCACCGAGGAAGCCTCCCAGAAGACAAGTATAACCAGCTTCACCCAGCCATGATGTCGAAAGCCGACGAGCCCGTTGTGTGACATTGTCGCACTAATGAGGACGATGCGTACATCATGGCTGGGCAGGTCAAGAAAGAATTCCAGAGCAAGTCCAAGTTGGCACAAAAAGATTAGCGCCGAAGCACGGCGAAATGGCCTTTCTCCCATGGCCTTTCTCTCATGTCCTTAAAGTAATGCGAAAGCGATTCCAAGGACACGGGTCGAGCGTAAAGGGTGGTGGTTTTTAGTGGGTCGCTGATGGCATCACTGTAATGATCAAATTAAGATCTCCGTGTATATTCCTATATATTGAGATCATTGTAGTGATGACATCGGCATCCCCACACTACCGAGAAGTGCGGAACCTTCCCGGTGTGTTATGAGAACATTTTTCAATGGTCCTCGTAAAAAAAAATAAAAATAAAATAAATAAAAACACCCGTCGGTCACCCCACAACCATCACATACACACTCAGACCCCTACAGTCAAAATGTAGCAATAACAACGCTATTAACAACTCTATTACATTGTTTTTGTCACAGACAGTTCTCGGGATTTGTTTACAAATAACAAGGACCAATTCGGGACACAGGTAAATGGGTCCGCCCGTCGGTAATAATGCTTTTCACTGATAGCTGACGAATCTAATTCGATAAAGTATAGGACCTCGAAAGCGGCTGACTGAGATAAATATAGGAAAGATGTTGGAGAATCATTGGAAATTATTCGTGGGATGATAAGGTCAACTGATTGGCTGAAGTTTGCTGTATATGTAGTGAATAGGCTTTGAAAGAAGAGACTAGGAGACTATTTTATGGAGCCAGGAAAACTGGAAATTGGGATTTATATAAGGTTAGTGTAGCAAGATATTCTAACGAAATAGAATCGGCTAAAGGGAACTCACGGAGGGGCCATTTTCAGGGATACTGAGAAATTCCAGAGATTTTTTAAGAAAAGTCATACATATCAACTGAGGGCATTGATTTTACCAATAAGTAACAGGACAGAAACGGATAGCGAATTCCTAGAATACCTCATGAAGGTGCACTTCTCTGGTTTCAAACCTGGGCACACGTCGGAGGGAAGGGCTGTTAGGCCAAATCCCTCTGACGGCACAGAACATAAGGCCAATAGGGATGATTGGAAGATGGCAAGCCAGATAGTAACACATTAAAAAATTAGATGGGTCGTGCAACATTTCGGCCCATTCAAGGCCGCTGGGGCAGCCGGTATATTCCCGGCGTTAATTCAAGAAAATTTGGATGTCTTGACGAGTTTAATGTGTAACATTTTCAGGGAGAGACGCCTACTATGATACCAAATCATTCAGACCAATTAGCCTAACTTCTTCCATGTTGAAGGCATTAGAAAAGTTAGTCGATTTTTTATATGTAGCAGAAAATTCTACTGGATAAACACCTTTATAGTAATCAGCCTATCTCATCGTAGGGCAAATCCATCATAGACGCACTTCATGTATCTAAGTCCCACATTTAAAAAGCAGGAGCAACAGGGGATGTAGCGATAGTAGCATTTCTAGACATAGAGGGTGCCTTCAGAAACACTTCTACCAGCAAAATTCAATTGACATTGAATTTCGAAAAAGTGAATTACCAATTATTTAAGTAGCGGAAACCGCCTCATAAAGTACCAAGTAATGCTTGCACGTTTTGTTCCTTGTTTTGTGTGGCTTTTCTAGATTTACACATGTATTTTAACGTGGAATTATACGTGGACTTTTTCACTAAAAAGTTACATGTTCTGGGTTAACGTGCTTTATATTCAACCGTTGTTCGGGACACTGGAATCATTTACACCCCACGACCATATTTCATAACATTTCAGTACCTAAAGGTAGAAGAAATTCTAATGTTTTTAATCTCTTAAAATCAATTTTGCGGCTATATAACCTGAACTAATTTGAAAAGTGCACTTCAAGGGACTTCCAAGAAACATCAAGTTAAAAAATGAAATATTTTATTTATTATAACGGTCTTTGTCACTGGGATGCATAAGATCCCAGTGTCAGTATCTGTAGATATTTAAAAGTGAAATGTTACTCTGGAACATCTAAAATTTTCAAATGAGATATCCGAAATACTAAACGGAAATTTATGATTATGTCAAATAACGGCTGCAAATGTTTGAAATTTTTAAAATTGTATCCATTTTTCGTTACTTGAACTCAAATTTTATTTTTAATTTGGAAACATATTGTCTGACATAACATAAAACTTAAGAACCTTGTTTCGCCGTGTAGACAGACAAAATTCGTTATCCTATTTCAATTAAGAATAACTAATATCATTTGTTTGGAAATGTTCCAAAGTTTAATATTTTTGATTTTATAATATGTATATTGTTACTGATATATACAATTAATTATAAAAATCTTTTAGAAAAGCCTTTTTTAGAAAAAGTAGCACAATGTTTTAATAAAATCCGAAATATTGTAGATAATCTTCAAAGAAACATAAATGAGCTACCACTTGATATTGGGTACGGCCACGGAAACAGCCTGGCACCATGTATTACCTAAAAGTGGCAATTCCTGATGGATGAATTCTACTTGTTTACATGCGATTTAAAACAAATGTATTTTTACTGAAAATAAGAGTTCAACTTTCAGATAACGAGTGTGTCTGTAGGAAACTGGTAAAATCTCGATTTAGGGAAAAAACTTTTCCGCGTGTTTATTAAACGGTTTGATCTGAGTTGAGTTTTGAATTTCTCTGTCTATGACAGATCTCCTACCGGATTACAAATATCCCATTAAGTATTTCAATACTCTTGTTTTTCGAAAATTATTACTAAGGTATCTGGACAAATTATTGTGTTAATTGGGTAAGTAATATTATATATATTGGCATATTTATACGATCTTATATTTTTGTAAAAGTGATGCTAGTTGTCACATTTTGAGGTTAGAAAGTTTAGTTATCCAACAATAGTTATGGAATATATATATTTTATTTTAATTTAAATGACATTGAGTATTTTATTAGTTGTCTTGAGTTTCAAGTGAAGCTTTTTTTCAACAATTTGCTATGTTATTATCAAAAGGAAAATTGTAAGAAATCCTACTTGAATTTTTAACGTCGTATGGGGGAGAACTAACAGACGTTTTTCTGATAATGCTGCACTGAATTTTTCTTATTCCATTCACTTTCAACTCCTACACCCTCATCACATATGAATTACTGCTAAACTTATTCATCATCAATCAGCTCGTTGACATTCGAAAGGGAATTTGTAAGGTTATGTTCATAGCCAACAAAGAAACTGGACCGAGTTTAGGTGTATTATTTTCCTTCGTTTTCAAAAATTGTACATAAAAAATAAAACCATATCAGTGACATTATTATCAAGGATATTCGAAATTATTAATGGATATGTTTATTGTTTTTAATATTCTAATCATATCGCTACCGCATAGCAAATTAAAAAATTTGCAAGTGAAAAAGATCGAACCCAAGTTCGCACGCAAGCACCTAATTTATATACCAAACGCCTAACACGTTAACAGATTGAGCTAACGGAGCACAGTAGGATATCGCTTTTTGTCAATTTTTTAATATTTTTGACAAATTATTGAAGAGTCTGCTGTATTGGCTAAACCATTATACAATCCTCTGAGGAGACATTTAAAGTTTTCAAAGAGTGAATTACAACCGAATTCTTCTAGAATGTTAAATGTAAATTAATGAAAAAGACTTTTTCATCAATCTACAATCCTCGAGAGAAACCTGAATTACGTTGCCATATTAGTTCTTCCGGTTTTGGAGCAGTATTGTTGAAAAAAAAGGATTTGAAATATTGATTATATCTTAAAGGGATTTCTTTCAAAATGACAAAAGATGTAAATTAACTTCAAGAAGCACTAGATAAGAAATATATAAATCCTTGAATTTCCAGATGGGTTGTAGAATTATAAACATATGTTTATGAGTACCAGATAGAACATAGATAAGGTATCCGTAAGTCAGGATTCAAAAATGGTTGGAATATGCAATCCTTAATATAAAATCTCTAAACGATATTGTCGTTTTCGATTCTGACGATTTTCGAGAGTAACACGGTGGTAACGTTTGCTTGCTGTAGGCCGCTCATATTCAACAGTAGTGTGTGTCTGTGTGTGGTGCTGCATTTGAAATCAGTGATGCTAACTGAGTCGCCTTTATATGCGCATGTTTGAATTGTAAAATAGTCGATTGGCTGTAGTACGCGCCCGTATTTGAATTCCCAATGAGGACGCGAACTAGAACCAATAAGCGCCATTCTATCGAAGCATGCGCATGTCAAGGTGGTCTTTTCGGGATCACTTAGTTCGAGTTCGATAATAATACGTCACGTGTTTTTT